>FXXK01000089.1:114330-129355 GCA_900184695.1 Betula pendula | reverse complement strand
AAACTAATATAAAACTTTGTACTCAAAAACTTTTTGTATAATTCATGACCCAGTTATACATATTTTCGATTTGAAATTGAAATAATCATTGTTGAATTCCAAACCACTTACATTCTCTTGGAACATGTATATTGGTATGAAGCATCAGAAGCAAGCTAGATCACTGTTGAATTCCAAATCATATATATATATACAGCAATCAGCATCAATTAATAATAAAAATAAAAATAAAAATAAAAAGTTACCTTATAAGTTGCTGTTTCCGAGCGTGGGTTGGATTGATTGATAGTTGTTTTTCTTTTCCCCATAAGTAAACAAACTAGTTTTATTCATAGCCATTTCAAACCGACATGATGCCATATGTCCTTCTTTCTCTTATTTTATTTTATTTTATTTATTTTTTTTATTAACAGTATTATAGTTCATCGTCACTTTTTCCATACAGTTCATAGATTGCTTTGCGTTTGCCCACAGAAAATGTGGATAGCATATTCCCCACCTTTATATTTAGTTGCAATTCACTCAAACCAGTATGGAACTTTCCTTGTACCCAATCTTGCGTTGTCCTGCACCTAGAGAGGGAGAGAGAGAGAGAGAGAGAGATTTAACATTTATATATTCTAGCTATGTATCAAAAATATTCAAGAAATTAATAATAAGCACAATCATACATAATTCAAGGTTTGACAATCGACAATTATGATCCTTTTTTATTCCTTTATTTCGAAGGAACTTTCATTGGGAAAAGGGTCTACCGGCCCCTCTCTCCCTCTCCCTCTCCCTGTATCTCTCTATCTCTTTCTCTCTCTTTCCTACACTCTCTCCATAAATAAGCATAAAAAGGTACTCTCGAGTCTCACATGGATCGAAGGCTCAAATAAAAAGAAAAGCACACACATTTCAATTACCATTCTCCTGTATATCTTATATAATTAGTTCATTAGATTGAAGCTGTCAAACAAACCACGAAAATTCTCCATCTACTAAAACCTCTACCTTGCAGTTCTTCCGGATCCTCATTCCATTGCTCCATGCTTCCTCTTTTCTTACCCTTCTCCCGCCTCCTCCTCCTCCACCATGGCCTTGAAAATACCTCAAACGATCATTTTCATTCTTCTTTGGCTCTCTCTCCTCTTGCTCTTGTTTCATGAATTCCATAATCTCAAGTCCACGGCCAAGATCAATAACAAACAATTCCCCAGTACCATAAGCTATTCATCATCATCGCTCTCTCCTCACACTTGGATCATCAGCAGAAAAGTTCTAGCCAGCAAATTTGACTTCACCCCGTTTGTAAAACATCATCAACCAAACACCCACCACCGGAAACCTTCACCAAACGCCCACGTGCAGCCGGAGCCGGCTGAGAGCGAGATTGATCCGCGTTATGGTGTTGAAAAGCGCCGTGTCCCCACTGGTCCAAACCCGTTACACCATTGATCATGATCATGATCATGATCATGATATATCTCAGGTGATCACTGTACAAGAGAGAAAAAGAAAGGGCTAGTGGAAACTTTCATTGCTTGTATGCTGATTTTTCATCTTTTTCTTTATCAGGAAACACCATTGTAGAATTTATATGGATATATATCATGGACCGGTGTATGATATTTGAGAGTATCATGAGCTGCTTGTACATGTATTATATAAGGTTATTGTTATCATAAAAGGAGAGAACACTACACAATTTTGGGTTGCTAGTGCATGATTACCATGATGATATTGCTTCATTCATGATTATGATTTTGGGTCATTTTTAATGTTTGGTTTCAAAGAAACATGAGTAGCTGTGACGGCACGGCACAATATTGCGGGGAGAAGATTTTCAGCTCCATAATAATAATGGTATTTGTTAATGAGGTTGGTTTGTGTAAAAGCTTCTTTCCTTTCTTTAAATACTAATATCTGAAACCAGTGTTCAAAACACGTGACGGGTCCGTGGCACGTGAGACCCTCTTTGGTTGCACACCGACCATATTATATATAATAAGAACGTCCTTTGCTATACCATTGCCTGTGGGATTCTTTTTCCAAAGAAGAGAGAGAGAGAGAGAGGGGAAGGAAGTCTACATGATCATCACCTGTATGACCTTTGCTCTCTCTCTCTTTTAATTATTTCAACAGTCCATGGGTATGCTCCAAAGAAATTATGAATTTAAGTTATATTCTAACGTCCTATCATTTGTGAGTTTAAACTCTTATTTAATAAATAAAACCATGCAAAATGCTAAATTGAAATTAAAAGTAAATTATGAAAACAAAGTTAGATCGACCTCAACATTCAATACGCTGCATATGGTTTTCATCGGTGTCGGAAACCATGTGATGCGGGCCTTAACAATCTATTCTCCTTTGTGAAAGTTCATGGGTATCTAAGATAGAGCAGGCTATGATCAGAATTAAGGAGATGGGAAAAAGACACTAGTCCATTAATTTTTGTAAACCTGTTACTCAATGTGTATTATATATAGATAAATATGTAGATGCATGTCAAAATTAATAAACAATTTTAATCTTTTGTTTCTTCTTTGTGGTGATAAATATATTGATCGATAGTTAGTAAATGTCAACTTTGTTATAAATACGGTGGTTGACTTTGGGAGAATACTAAATAATATATTAATTAGAGTGATACTAGCTATGTCGTAACTGTAGATCGATGGATTACATATTTAGTGCGTAAAAAAGTAAATCCCATCTTTTAGATCTTCCAGTGGGATAGATATATTGTAAATGTTAATGGAGCACCGAATGGTGAGGGACCCTCTATCTATCAACTCTGAGGCGGCTGTGTCAACTAATCATAGAAGTTATGAACTCCAAACCAACGAGACCTAATGTTGGGAAGGGCCATTAATTCAAGCCTCATTAGTCATTATTATTGGAAAGAGACCTCTAACAATTTTTTTTGTCAGATTGTTAAGAAATTGGACAACAAATATCAAAAGATTTATATGCCATCCACCTAGCTATTTGAACAAGTCTCATGCAAGTTAGCCAATAAAGGTTAATAATTTAGACCTACAGCAAATTGCTAAAAATTTGAATTCTACTATGTTACTATAGACCACATCATAGATGGAACTAAAATTTCTTATTAGAGGACTAAACCGTGAATAAAATGTCAAATCTAATTTTTAAGCCTAGATATATAAGAGTAATGATACAAGTCACCATTTATGTTTACCTTGTGTCTACCAAAAGTAACGTGTTTTTTAAAATCACAATTAGATTAAAAATCAATAATGATCAATCATAAATTCAATGGTAATTTTAAAAGCCACATCACTTTTGGTTGACACAAGATAGACATAGAGGGTGACATATATAATTACTCAATATATAAATGTTTTAAGAGAAAAATTCAAACCAGACGGCATGGCCTCCGGCCTCCTGGATCTGTCCGTCCTTTTTTTTTTTTAATTTTTTAATTTTTTTTAATTTTTTATTTACATCCTTGATAATTAAAGGGGAGACGATCACGAATTAATGTGGCATCATTTAATCTTACACGCCTTAGTTTCTTTTACCTTTTCCTTTTTTAGGCAATAAATTAATTTCTGTTTGTTTTCCCCTCAGGGACACATTTTATGTTCTAATGGGTTACTTAGACACAAACTCCAGCCGATCATTAATGGTGCACCAAAGGTTGGGCTTAATTAATTTGACCATTTTGGTGAAATTGTTCCCATCCTTACTTCCGATCCCTTTAAGGATGCTTTTACAACCTTCAAGAAATAGGAAAATTCAGAGTCCCACTCTCCTTCGATCTCTATACCTAGCTACCTAGTCCTGATCGTCTTTTGAAAGTAATTAAAAAAGATTAATGATGATTAATTGCTTATTGGGAATGTACATTTGTGGGGGATAGCTAGGTAGGCTATATATTGAATTTCATGACATGCTGCACCGAAACACCATTGTCTTATAGGGTTGTGAAACTAACTAGCTAGCTAGTTTGAAAGAGATATATATGTAGTTTCAAATATATTCCATACACACCTCAACCGACCAACAAGCAGTTCTTTTTATTTGCTGAAAATGTTAAAAATGACAACCTTTTCTCCACCGCCTTAAACGCCATCATAGTTTTTTTGCCAAATATCTCTTCGTAATCTCGGTTTGCTGTTTAAGTCATAATGGCAAGGCCCGCTCTTCATGAATTTCGTTATATTTTGCTAGGTTTTTTAAGGGTATTTTTATCGTAATGAATCCATTAGAAATAATTGTTCATCAAGAATTAAGATTTTTTTTATTTGTAATAATTAGGAATTCTTATCTCTTGAAGATTACAAGTATTTATTTAATTTGTTCTATCATTTCTAATTATCTTAAGATTTGAATTTGTAGCTTATATAAACGCATGCTATATATATATAAACTTGTTTTCATTATCTTTAATTGAATAAAATTTATCAAGGGAATTTCTTTATGTTTTCCTGATGGATTCCAGAACACTTGTCGTGAATTACTCTTCTTACCCGACACCTTTACTACGTCAATTTCACTACAAAAAGTTTCTTTTAGCTCTTAACTTTCTAAACATATTGTCAAAATAAACTCCATTTAGGGGAGCCACATGTACTGATGTACATGAAGATTCCCTCACATCAAACCACACCAGCATCAAAGAAATCAAGTTGGAATGGACTAAACACATATTTTAGATTAATGCTAAAAATCATATTTTGATTCTACAATATTGATATGGCAGTTTTAACTAACCCTTAGATTAGTCATTATTAAAAAAAATTCAAAAATTGGTTTAAACTGTCACATCATAATTGTGGAATAAAAATATGGTTTATAACATTTCTCAAAATAATATTACATACTACACAAACATTCCACAAATATCTTACGAAGCTGATGTAACAAAGTCTAATAGTCATTGAATTTTTTTTTCCCCAATAAAAATGCAAAATGAAAGAGAAAGTTATTTAAATATTCTTTCAAATAAATAATATGAAAAGAGAGGGAAAAAAAAAAAAAAAAAAAGAAAATGCCTTTTTTGAATTGTATAGTGTGCAGAGCCCACCTGTCCCGAACAACTTGAGATGCAAGACATACTTGATCGTTGTGGCGTGACTGCCAATTCGGACACTCTAATTATAAAGGATCCTCAATATCTTTTTTTTTAAAAGATAAATTAAGAAGGAATTAATATTGGTAATGGTAATGTGTATTAGAAACTAGAAAGAGAGACACGACCTCCTTACTGGCATTGACAATGCAATATGTGCAACATCTATAAATGCGGCAGGCAGTGTCGTCGCACACATGATCATGTTCGTGCCCCTACTACGCATCCACTTACTAGGAATTACTCCACTCCAACTACAATATTGTGACGCACCAGCTTAGCGTTGCTGCTTGGTGCGATGCACTGCATATCCACAGTTGCTACTTGCTTGCTTGCGCGCGCCTGGATCCAATTTTCTCCCAACCACTCCATGCAGTACACCCCATTGACAAGATTATGATAGGAAGGGGAGCATTATTGTCACGGCCGTACCCCCAAGGGGATTTGCCGACTGAATTAGTTTGTGCCAACAAATGCAATGACATCTTATGAAAGCAACATCTTAAGGATATCAGGGGCCAACATCAGCTTGGTGTTGTCAAACTAAATATAGGTAAACGTTTCATCAGATTTAAGACAATTAGGATATTAAAGGTGTTAGTTAACTATCTTATAATGGAACAATTGAATGATAGGCCACCTAATGAAAAGGCATTTCATAGCATAATTTGGAAATATACAAGCTAGCAAATTAAATTTCTAGCACAAGCCTTGGAAAATTCAAACCGGCCACTTGAGCTGGATAACAAATTCACTTTTATAAGGACGTGTTCAACACGCTGGCTACCTATTTTCATAAATGCATGCATGAAAACTGCTGGATTAATTGATTTTGAATTGCAATTATTTTAGTATTTATTTTTCATTCATTTCGTATTAGTCTTTCTTTATAACCAGCTTTTTGTTGAAATTTAATTTATCTCTCTCCTTTAACCTGCTCAAACTCAAACTAGCTAGATGCTTAAGGAACAAATTAAGGATTATTCTCTTTTATGCATGTTAAGTGATATAGAGTAGATTATTTCATAGTTAATATTTTATTTTGTTGTATTATCTAACGGTAGAGACTGTAACTGCCAAGAAAGATACAGACGCTACTTGCATTTTTCAGGACAATATTGCCTTGCATGTTAGGCTGCTTAGAGCATTAGCAGCAGCTTCCCTTAAGATTTTCTTTAATGTAGGGAACAAAACCATTTTTTAGTTCCCTAATTAAATGCACTCCACAGCAGCTTCCCTTCATCTTTCCCTACATGAATTAAATACTATTTAAATTAAATGCTAGAAGAAAGAGAGAGGAAAGAGAAATCATTTAAATATTGTTTTAAACAAATGGTAGAGGAGAGAGAAAGTTTTTTATATTTTAATAATGCTAAGGGAACCACTTTTGGTTCCCTTCATCTAGGGAACCAAAAGTGGTTCCTTGGTGTTTCTATAGTTTAGGGAACACTTAGGAAGCTGCTGCAGAGACTTTTTTGTGTTTTTTAACAGTTTTCCTACACTAAGGAAGGAAATGGAGTTTAAGGGAAGCTGCTGCTAATGCTCTTAGAGACATGCTATATATCCAATTTCATAATCTTTTCCGTCTAATTCTATGTAGGTCTTACAAATTTAATGATAGATTTGCAAAAGTTAAAAAAAGAGGACCATAGGATTAAAAAGAATAATGTTTTCCTCTCTAGGTAACTAGTGCTTCTTCTTCTTCTTTTTTCTTTTTTGTTTTAAATTTTTTTTTATTGTGTTGTGTTTCTTTGTTGCCTCGATGTGCAGTTGACTATTGTTTTTTTTTGTCTTCTTTTTTAGTTCATTACCATTCATCCCCCCCCCCCCCCCCCCAAAAAAAAATTATATGCTTTAATAATTTCTGGCAATCATTTTGCAAATGACGTCCTACAAGACCCAAAAAAAAAAAAAAAAAAAAACCTTATGTAATGTTTTACAATATAAAAATAGGACATAAATTTCCTACAAACTGGTTTGTAGGAGTTCCTACAAACCGGCCTCTAAAAGTGACATGTGTCCTTTAAGCATGTGAGAAGCACATGTTTTCTTATTAATACAATTAAAAAATCACATGAGAATAGCATGTGCTTCTCACATGCTAAGGACACATGTCACTTTTAGAGGCCAATTTGTAAGAATTTCTTACAAACCAGTTTGTAGGAAATTTCTGTCCCTTATCAAATTGCTACCTATCCAAAGAACAAATTAATTACTCATAATTCCAATCCTTGATTTGCGCTCTTGCCTTCAGCAACATATGTAGAAAATGCTAATGCATGTGACCATGCAAATTAGCGGTGGCAGGAACAAATTGAACAATTCAATAAGTTGACTTTTTTGTCCTCGATGTTTGAATTCTAATAATTAATAGCAATCTCAGTGACACAAATCCGAACAAAAAGATGATCAACACGTCTTGGTCCTCTTGGACAAATTCAAGGGAAAGAAGTGGTGGAATTAGTGTGGCCCATGACAATAAATTATAAACATGCACCCAAGTTGCAACTCTCAAAAATCATTTAATATACAACTTCAAACCTACTATAATAAAATAAATCGTTAACAAAATGGTAATTGTGTAAAATAATAAATATAAATATAATAATATAATTAATAATTGACTATAATTCATCCAAAAAATTGGTGACAGACAGGAGTTCATACTAGGTACGTGGAACTTACATCCTTGGCGTTGACCAAAAGAGCCACTCAGAAACAAACAATTAAACAAACAAAAAAAAAAGGGTCGAGAACAATGGTTGAGAAGAGTTACACCTGTCTGTACTCACAAGGCATGTGTAATAAGTGATGTGAGATTTATGTTGTGTATTTGTTAAATTATCAAAGAGGACTGTAAGCATATTGAAGACGCGGGGTTAGGATGCAGCTTAGCGTATTGGGAAGCTTAATTTCCAAGCACAATAATGCATAACCTTTCTACAAATTCAAGAAATTGCAGAAAAAAAAAAATGAAGAAAACTCACTCTAGGAGTGTTTCATATTGATAAAATTGAGAAAAGATCAAGTTAAGATGACCAAACTGTCTTTAGAGTTTGTTTAAGATTGCGTTGAAAAATAAATCTGAAAAAACTTTTTAGTAAAATCTCATTTTTAACCTTATTCCAAAACGCAGTTTTGAGCCTTTTTAACGCAAAAAAGTCCAAAAAGTGTTTTTCAGGCTTTTTTTTACCAAACATACCAATTTTTACTTGGCATAGCTTTTTATATATAAATATGCTAAAAGCATTTTTTAAACTTTGTAATGCAATTTTAAACATGCATGATCTTATTGAGTTTAATAGAAGTAGGGTCACATCCTGAAAATGAAATTACAAAACTATCTTACCACAAGTTTGATCAAACGAACATTAAGTTTGACCGATGAAAACAAAACATTGCATTCTCGATCAAATAAAATTTAATTGAAATATCGACCGAAGCTCTTGAAAATTTTTATTGGTAGACCTCATCACTTCAATCGAAGCTCTATGGAGTTAGAACTGAGCAATATCTAGTGGTCTTGTTCAAACTAAACTCATTCCCTCAAATTTCTTCATGAAGTTATTGGCTATTAGATCTATATTAGAATGACAGTAATCACCTTATAAACAATAAGTGGATTGGATGAAATCCTCCATTCTTAGTTATCCAAATTACGTGCAATTCGAATAATTCCATAAAAAAGGCAAGTGTGAGGCTCATATGACTCGGGCAGGTAGGCCAGCTAACATTAGACAAATTTAAGATTATTCTGACAAGGTATAATAGTAAATATAAAGTATTGCAAGGGATCCCAATTCATGTGAACTACACCCGGCCGATATATGTGTGATATATGTATGGTAAGGTAATATGACATTAGCCAAAACATAAAAGAAAAATGTTATTTAGCATTTTTTCAGCATTCTCTCAGCTGAGTTGTCATGCTTCATCTATGCACCCTTAATTAAAATAAATAAATAAATACCAATGATGAATAGAACATGCCAACTCATATGAGAACATTAAAAAAATGATAAATAGCATCTCACATTCACAAAAAGCAAGATACAAGGTTCAATGTCATCGGAAAACTATTTTCACTAATTTACCTATAATTAGCCAACAACTAATCTAATTTAATAACCATTCTTTATTGGGCTAAAGACAATTATATATGAAGGCACAAAGAAGATGTGAGAAGTCTTCCCCTGCTTCTACCACCTCCACCGGTCAAAGCTAATGATCACCCAAAAAAATATAAAAAACCACCTATATATACAAGCATGCTCATCATTCAGGCCGCGTCCACCAAATTTTCATTGAACAATTTCAGGCAACATTTGATGAAATGGTACGTCTAATTTCTGAAAATGGCAGCCACCAGTTTGGTTCATTGCCCCTAGCAATCGGCTTGTTCATCTCGGTTGCGGCTATGGTGGCTTTATGTGCCAAACATTCACGCCGTGCTTCAAAAGAGTTAGAGAACAAAGTAAGTATTAATTCCGAATTTACAGCTAAGTCACCTCTGGTGTCCCCCAAGAAGCTCGTGACAACTATTGGCAACAAGGCAAATCCATCCATGTACAAGAAAAAAGGTGGTGATGAATCTGAAGCTGAAATTGGTGGTCGAGTATCGGAGGGGGGTTTTGGAGAAGGTGGCTTGTGGCAGAAAGGGATCTTGATGGGTGACAGATGCCGGCCACCGGAGTTTTCTGGAGTCATTCATTATGATAATTCTGGGAACAAGCTTTCTGAGCTGCCGCCAAGGTCGCCAAGGGGCGCCAGTCCCTTACCAAGTTTCTTGTTTCCGGATCAGGCTAAAGGTGCAAATTAACTAGTGGCTCCTCTCTATGTACACATTTGCTACAGTAAAACTACTTTCTTGTACAAATTGCAATGCAGATAGTTGTTGAGGTTATCTTAATTTGCTCATGCCAAATTCCAATTAAACTTGCTTCTTCTTTGGTTTGGAATTTATCACTTGTACTCAATAATTGTGAGAAGCATTCGGTTTTTTAGCAATTTTTTATATAAATTGTTGGCAATTCGGGTAAAAAAAAATGTAAAAGAGCCTCTGTCCCAACATTTCTAGAAATTTTTCATTTTGATTACTAGCAATCTGAACAATAAAATTATTGAAAATCTCTATATTAAATAAAAAAACTTAGATTTTAATCATTTTATGATAGGAAACTTACCATGTCAAGGATGAGCTTGGTGCTATTTCTTTAAAAAAAAAAAAGAAAAAGAAAAAAGCTTAATTGGTTCTATTTTTGATACAAGTAATTAATGAAATATTCTCAACAATTTGGTTCACACGCTGGATAAGGGCCTGTTTGAGATTGCGATTTCAAAAAGTGCGATTTTAAAAATAGCGATTTTAAAAAGTGCGATTTAAAAACGTGATTTTTGAAAACGTAGTTAAACGTTTGACAAAATCACATTTTGGCCTTTAAAATCGCAGTTTAGCATTTAAAATTCTGCGTTTTCAAAAAAGCACCTCCTTAACTGCGATTTGAAAACGCAGAAAACAAATCGTAATTTTTTAAAAACGCAGTTCCCAAATAATCCAGTTTTTGCGATTTGGTTTAAAATCGCACTTATTATCTATGAAATCGCTTACCCAAACGCACCCTAAATCTTCTAAGATTCTGATCAAGAAATGTGCTAATTCTATATCGTTTCCGTCAATCTCATCACGATCTCATTCGGTTATACGAATCATGCACGCGCGAGAGCCTTACTCAGTCAAACACAAATTTGCTTGAGCTTACCTAATAACCAATGAAAACAAGCCAAACAACGGAACCAACAGCTAGGTTACCAAATAACCTTCTTAATTAACCTTGGCTTAATTAGGAAAATAAAAATCCTTCAAAGCCCAACGTTGCCTCGTAAGAGTTTTGAGTTGCCTGGCCTTTAGCGAAAAAATTATTGGAGATTAATTTTTTGTAAAAATATAAACAGTAAACAAAGTGCCTCCAGTAAAAAAAAATATATAGTATATCATATATATTATATATATATATATATATATATATATCTATATATATATATATATATAGTATATATATATATAATATAATATTTCAATATTACAACTCCACCATTTATTTTTGTGCAAGACATCTTCACTAATTTTTTTTAGTAATGCTATATAATAATATTTTTATTTTACTTAATTTAGTGATGGACACTATCAATTAATTTTTTATTTCTTTTTTTTTAAAAAAAAAAAAACAAATAATGCTACACACACCAGACCTTTATCCCATTATACAAAGTCTAGTAATTATTGAATATCTTTTTTTTAACAAAAGTTGATCTACACCTTGTCACATTATAATAATTGGATACTTGTAATACTTATGAGATATTAATGTATTATATAGCATTATTCTTTTTTAACAACAGATTATTAACAGTTCCCCGATAACACCATAGGATAAAAGAGTACTAATAACTTTTTTTTTTTGTTTAGTAGAGGCAAGCTCAGCCTTTGTAATTTCAGTTTAAGTACCTGGTAGGCCCGACACATTTTAACGTAACATTGAACAGTCCACCCTTGTCGATTCCCAAACTCAAAAAACGCCGCTAAAAACCCCACCCTCCTGAGTTCTTTGTCAAAGAATGGCTTCTTGTGTCTCTCCCTCCGATCCTCCTCGCGAACCCCACTTCCCATTCCACTCTCCGAAGAAGAGCTTTGCGGTGGCGGATTTATCAACAGAGAATGGTAGTAGTGGCAGTAATGGAAACTATAAACAGATCGACTATTGATTCTAAATTAATATGCCTTCAGAAAGATAGTGGGTATTTTACGTGCAATATAGTTATTGGGTAGATGGGATCTATTAATATTATTTATCGTTAATCTTTGTTAATTTAGATATGTCACGTTGTTGGGTAGTCTTTGTTATTCGTAAGTCTTTTATATCTATTTCTTTTATGTTGTGTTTGGATAAGATTCTATCTGCTTGTCGATAGCAAGCTATGTTTATCTCTTTTATATTGTTATTTGGGTAGGATTAGGTTTATCTCTTTTAAGAGTTTTGTTGACATTAAGTTAAGTTGTTGAGTCGTGAGTCAGATGAAAGTCCAATTTCATATGGGACTCAATTTTTTATTGTATTCGTTCTTTTAAATACTGCTTTGTTATTGAATAAAAGAAATCAGTCAAAAAAATTATTCAAATCTAAAAAAATTATTCAAATCTTATGTTTGTAAGAGTTGAGAGCACCTCTAATTGCTCATAAGAGATTCAGAATTCTTCAAAAATTCTATCAATCTATCTTTCTTTTTAAGTTTTCATCACACGTTACGTATGCACGTAACAGGGTAATTATCATTCATGGGAAAATTTCAGAATGTTTCAATTTGAGAAATTATATATGGTGCTAATAAGAATTCTGAAATATTTTAGTCATTGACTATATCTCAATCAAAGTGGCAAAAAGTCAGGGCCTCTTCACTGGAAACCACTAAAAGTGTGTTTTTTTAACCTCCTAATTAATTTGAAAGATATAGTTGCCCTTGAATTTTTCGTCCACCCTTCCACTCTTCAAATCTTCGATCTCCTTTTATCGTAGTCCTTAAGGTTCTGTTATTGTTGCTCTTGCAAGTGTCTATGGCGAGTGATGATGTTTTCTTTTATTGTTTATTGGAGAAGCATTCCGAGTGAGATCGATGGAATGATTTATTTTTTAAAGAAAGGAAAAATAATTAGAAATGGAACCTTCAAGATTTCAAGTCAGCATAAATCTCGTGGCCGCGGTCGGGATCGGAGTCGGAGAGAGGTTGTTGGTGGCAGTGGAGGACGTTAATTGAGGTCATTTTGGGGATTTAGGAATTTTAAGAGTCGAGGTTGATTGGTTTATTATATTTCGTCTGTGTTTGAACTGGAGTTTGTAGTGCACGTGGAAGATGTTCCAGTTTCCGTTTTTACCTCTTGGGGACTTTGGGCTCCAAGTAGCCACGAAGGCTTTGGTTTTGGGCTTGTATATTTTTGTCATTTTATTACTTGTTGGGCTAACTTTGTTTTCTGGCTTAACAGCTAGCTATTGGTATAAATCCTAATGGTTTTTTGGCAAAGGGTTAGGTTAGGGTTTTGTAAAATAAAATATAAAAAAAAAAAAATCATATCAAAACATTCTAATTCCATCAATCACTTTTTAGCAATTTTTTTTTTTTTTCACTTTTTATATCATATTAAACATTTTTTTATTACTATTTAAATAAAAACTCACTAAAAACAAAACTTTTTCATCTTTCCATACAAAAATTTAAAATATTCTTTCTAATTTATATCACATCAATCACTTATTATTATCATTCAAAACTGAAAAATCTCAAACTTCAACCTAACCATTTACCAAACATACCCAGTGTCTTTCTGAGGATGTGCCTAGTGCGTCATCTATCATTACTCTTTAAGCAAGCGTGTATTGCAAGTCAAGATTAGGGGGCATGTCAAAAATGCCTAAAGTTCAAGAGGTCTATTTGAAGTTTTCCAATGAATAAGCTCCATGTCATTTTGATAACATTCTCTTGATAAAAAATTTGATATCCATAGCATTTCTCTTTTTCTACGAATAACATTATAATTCTTATCAACAGCATGATTATAAAACTCCAGTCATTGGCAAGTTACGAATTCAAACACTAATGTCTACATCAACACCAACATCAACTTTTTTATGACAAAATTTGTTCAGAAGGAACCTAATAGCAACATTGACCAACACACCCACCACAAAATTCAAAAATAGAGCACCTAGTCGAGGGTTGTCTTCTTGTTGCAATTTTCAGGACCTTTGTTGGGCTGAGAGTCTATCGAAGGAAGAGGAGGAGACAACATGTTATTGAAGGGTGGTGGTGGGGGTGATAAAAATATTTGAGGCCCAAATACACACGGTATGACTCGGTAGAAACTATGGTCCACTTGGCTAGCCATGGAGACACCTTCTTGTGAGGAGCTTCGGGTGCAGGTGGAGGCGCCATCTTGTGAGGAGCTCCAATTGTGGGTGGAGGCGTTGTCTTGTGAGGGGCCCTGGGTGCAAGTGGAAGTGTCAACTTGTGAGAAGCTTCGGGTGCGGGTGGAGGCATTGTATTGTGAGGCGCTCTGGGTGCCGGTGGAGGCGCCGTCTTGTGAGGGGCCCTGGGTGTTGGTTTAGGGACAACTCTGACTATGGGCATGAACAAAATTACCATGAGAGTGATAGTCAGGCTCATTGTTGTTTCAAGAAAGGGAAGACTCATTGTTGTTATGAGAAATAATAGTGAAGAGGAAGCGAATGAGAATAATTTACCCTAATAATTAGTTCATCCGGTATGGTGAAGCGGGTCTTCAAAGAGGTCAAAGGTGATGACCATTACTCAACCTCTTGATCTTTTCTCTTTTTGGGCCATTAGCCAGTCTTTTATTATTTGGAGGAAATTTCTTTTAACTCATTTTAATAAATACTTACGTCTCTTATTGAATTATTGCTAATGTGTAAATGTTCTAAAATCTTGATGTGATGAGTATTACTCTTCCAGAGAACTTATTGGTGATGAGCTTTTATTGAGATATCGTGATGATAAGCACTTGCTCATAACTGATGACTAATTTCATAGGATATGCAAGAGAATAGAAGGTAAATCACAAAATGATGGATTTTGAAGAGAGAAAAGAGAGGGCTAGAGCTAATTCTTATAAGGCATTTTAGCTTGAGCTAACACTACTGGAAAAAACATGAAAGATACACATGTTTTTTTTAACAGTTTTAATAGTTAGTAACTCCTCTTCTATTTAGGAGTTAAAACATTGAATTTTAAGGTTCAAACATGTTATATGACATTTGTCATGTTAAGATTAAGAATAACTTCACCTATCCTTTGAATTGTCACCCATTTTGCAATGTTTTTCAAAATTTAAAACCTTTCAATTTATTGTATTGAACTTTTAATTTTTTTTTT
>FXXK01000089.1:47038-113820 GCA_900184695.1 Betula pendula | reverse complement strand
TATATTAATTTTAATTTTTTTTTGTTTTGTTTATCTTGTATTCTTATAAGTTAGTTGAAATATATTTTTTTAATTTTTTTTATTTTTATAACTTTTACCTTTTTTTTTTTTTTTTTTTTCGAAGGGTTGGAACAAATTTCCTCGGACCTGGATCCGAGGAAATTTGTGTCCTTAATAGACCCTTACACAACCGAGAATTCTTTCTCAACGAATGGCTTCTTGTCTCTCTTCTATCCTCCTCGCACACCCCACTTCCCATTCCACTTTTCGAAGAAGAGCTTTTGCGGTGGCGGATTTATCAGCAGAGAATGGTAGTAGTGGCAGTAATGGTAGTAATTCTTCTCACCAATCAACCAAATTGGTTACCTTTTTGGGCAAAGGTGGGTCCGGCAAGACCACGTCAGCGGTTTTCGCCGCTCAGGTACATGATCATATTTTTCATCGTTGTTTTGCGTTTTGTGGTCTTTACTATTTATATTTGGTGATAATTTGTGGGTTCTTGAGTTGAAAGTTCACTGCTTTACTTCTCATATAATTTGGTTGGGTGAAATGTAGGCAATATGTTATGCACAGATCGTGTTAATCTGAGTTTGGATCTGTAACCAACTATAAACAGACTATTGATTCTAAATATGTATTCAGAAAGATAGGTAATTTTCATTCATGGAAAATTTCAGGATGTTTCCATTTGAGAAATTATGGTGAAGTAGCAAGAAGTCAGAGCTTCTTCACTAATGTAAAAGAGAGCATATAAGAACTATTTCTAAACCACTAAGGTTATTTAGGCTGGATATTCCTTTATCTTTTTTCTATAGGAGTACTATTTTTTGAATGATTATGTCAGTCTACCACTTGAAGTTAGCTCCTTTAACATGATTTCAAACTAATCGCCTTTTTTTCCCTCCCTAGAGGTAATGTTAGGAGTTTATAACTTAAATTTGCATTTACCACAAATTATTTAGTTATTTTTTAACCAATTCAATTCTCTCTCTCTCTTTCTGGTTCTCAGCATTATGCATTGGCTGGGCTCAGCACATGCTTGGTGATACATAACCAAGACCCCACCGCTGATTATCTTTTGAATTGTAAGATTGGAACTTCTCCTGTCACATGCAACAAGAACCTTTCGGCTGTTAGGTTGGAAACCACTAAAGTGTGTTTTTTAGCCTCCTATCTTACTCTATGTCACCTTGTATGTTTTTTTTTTTTTTGAGTGGTTACTCAAGATGAATTGTTGCTGGTTATTACAGATGCTTCTTGAACCTCTCAATCGGCTAAAGCAAGCAGATGCTCATCTTAATATGACCCAAGGAGTTCTTGAAGGGGTGGGTACGTGATATGGTTGGGGATATTTTTGTGCAGTCTAATTTGAAAGATTTCTTCGCCCTTGAATGTCTCGGAGGACTTTATGGACTATTGTTTATAATGTGTAGATTGTGGGAGAAGAGCTTGGGGTGCTTCCTGGGATGGATTCTATTTTTGCGGCATTCACACTTGAGAGGCTTGTAGGATTCTTGAGTAATGTGGCTCAAAGGAACCACAAAAAAGATAAATTTGACGTAATAATATATGATGGAGCCAGCACTGAGGAAACTCTACGGATTATAGGCACAGCCAGTAAAGCAAGGTTGGAAACTCTCTCTCTCTCTCTCTCTCTCTCTCTCTCTCTCTCTCTATATATATATATATATATATATATGATTTATATGATGATGCACAGATTGTATTTGAAATATCTACGGAACCTGGCTGAAAAGACTGATCTTGGGAGAGTGGCTGGTCCTTCACTCATGAGACTTGTAGATGAAGCCATGAGTATTACCGGCAGCAGGTCCTATCTGAATGGGAAAATGAGTGCAGAAGTATGGGAAACTCTGGAGCAAATGTTGGAGGTAAATGTGATTCCCATTTTATTGTGTCCACATTTAGATGAACCCAACGAGATTATGCATTGCTTATTTGCCATGCAGAGAGGATCCTCTGCCTTCTCAGAACCGCATAAATTCAGTTGCTTCCTTATGATGCATCCAGATAGTCCAATCTCTGTCAATTCTGCATTACGTTATTGGGGCTGTACAATCCAAGCTGGTGCACAGGTTTCTGGTGCTTTTGGTATTGCTTCTCCACATTTGAATGTAGAATCAATGGAAACAGTCAAGAAAATTTTTTCGCCCTTGCCTTTTGCTTTCATTCCACAATTCCAAGTCAGATTCCCTCTTGACTGGAACGAAATTTTGCTCAACACTGTAAGCAAAGATGCAAAGAATCTTCTTTCTGTGCCAGCAAGCCACAGCAGCAATATGTCATCAGTAAAATTTGATTCAGCCAAGAAGTCAGTAACCCTTCTCATGCCAGGTTTTGACAAGTCCGAGATCAAGCTATATCAAGTACGTCCATCCTTCCACTCTTCAAATCTTTGACCTCTTTTTATCATAGTTCTTAAGGTTTTGTATTGTTGCCTTTTTTCAGGTGTCTATAGCAAGTGTTGTTTTCTTTTATAGTTTGTTGGGGAAGCATTCCGAGTGAGATAAACGATTTTTTTTTTTAATAAAAAAAAGGAGGAAAAATAATTAGAAACGGAACCTTCAAGATTTCAAGTCATCATAAATTGGTGGAGAATTTGAACTTTTAACCTTTATAAACTTGGATCTCTCGGTTACATCTTAAGACTTTTTTTTTTCATCGTCTAAAATATTTAAATGTAATGAGGAGAGACAATATTGTATACTGTATTGTTGTTTGTTCAGGAGGTTGTCGGTGCTTCCTGGAGTTTCTAGCTAATTTGCTAGAGGGAGGTGTATTCTTTGTTGGTTTAATGAAATTCTCATTCATCCAACCTAGAAAAAAATTTTGAGGAGAAATTTATAAACAGATAAGGGAATATGCTTTTGAATCTCTCTGAGCTTCCTGTTCAGAAAATCAGAAGTAGCACCATGCTCTGTTTTTTAATGTATTTTGGAGGGTGTTTTTTGTTTTTGATTTGAAAAAATATTATGATGTGACATAACAATAAAAACAGTTTTAAACGTTTCGTGTTTTGAAAACAGAAAACATAGGAGAGAAAAAGAAAATTTTAACAAACGGAGCAATTTAGTTACAGCTGGTCTAAAAATAGATTATAGAGATACTTCTTTGAACTATAGGAATTAACTTATTGAAAAAATTATGGTATACAAGAAGTACGAATTTGGACATTCCTTTTAGTGGATTTTAAGGATAATAAACTTTTAAAGTTCTGTCATGTTATTGCGCTCCTTTTATCTTGGTTGAATTTGCAGAATTTCTGATTGACATTATTTTTTTCTGACCTATCCAGTACAGGGGTGGATCCGAGTTACTGGTGGAAGCAGGGGACCAAAGACGCGTCATTCTTCTGCCTCGTGAGATTCAAGGAAAGGTGGGAGGTGCCAAGTTCATAAACAGAAGTCTTGTAATCACAATGCGGTAGTGGAATTACACTGATAAATAGTGTTCTTTTTTCGCTTTGGATATTATAGTGTTTGGCTTTTCAGTTTTAGGCACTTGGCAATGCAAAACATATAGTCGATGTTTTGATATCGATCCATGTGGCGCTCTATTAAAAATTCATGTGAGACACATTCAACCCAGTTTGAAATAAAACTTTAATGGGTTGGAGTTAATAAACCAACGACAAATTGAGATAGACAACCAGATAAATGCTTCATACTCTTGTTTCTTGGTTTCAATGCTGAACTCTTCATACTAATTGATGCCCAAACATTAATCATATAGAAGTTAGCGTGGATCAGAGCTCATAAAATTTATGTATGCCTTTTCTTTTCCCTTTTGTGTCTTCAATTGAACCTGGTCATTGTACAATATCCAGTATATATGATATTGTTTGAAACATGGAGTGAGAGGTAATATACAACCAAAAATAAGAGTAAATTCAAATGAAAAACCCCCCTCATGTTTCTAGCTTATTGTCTTCTGCCACTTTTGCATGTACACGGCTCCTGAGTTCTTCAAAAGCCTTCATGCTTTCCGCATCAAAGCCTCCCGCAAACTGGAAACAGGTCCAAGTCACCGTTACTATTTTCGCATATAAACTTTGATGCGAAATGAAATCTCCATTTCGCTAGGTGATTTCGAAGCCAAAAGTGTGTTTTAAATAAAATCATAGAAATTGTCCCATTTGGGAGTGAGTTTGAAAAAAAAAAAAACTGGCAGTTTCAAATTGCATGCAAAGACTGTTTTTAAAAATTACATTTTCGTTATCTACGTTAATCACTACTTTTTCAAGTAACACGTTTCAAAACGGCTAAAACAAAAAGAAACTAATAGGCCCCAGTGCAGAAAAGAGAAACCAGATACGTTATCTACTTGAAAACTTAGCAAGCACTTAATTCATCAATGAAACACGTGCTGCAACATTGAAAACTGTAGAGGTTCAAACCCCACTCCTAAAATGTTTCCCAATTTGTCTACGTGATTTATAACTTGAATGTAAATCATATAAATTAGATAATATTATTTTCTAGACCTTAACAGAAAAGTTTATATAACGGCATAAACTCAAATACAAAACATAAGATACCTGATGAACACGGAAAGCAAAACGCACGCCTTGAAGAACCAAAAACTCTCTGTTTGGTTCCTTTTCAGGTCCATTCAATGCATCGAGCTCTGATGCTACACGTTTCATGTACTTCCTTGCCAATTGTACAGATGAGAGCTTTATCTGAAATGGGGAAAATGCTACATCACTTATCTGCAGCATAACACATGCAAACACATACACACCTTGCAACATATTGCGGTGCATATTGAAAAACCATTTCCTCTCAACTCTAACATCTTGCCATTGAGACATTGCTACTTCCATAATACAATAAATGTTTTTTATAAGAAATTTCAAACAACATTTTAAAGCCAACCCCACAATCAACCAGAAAGGAAAATTTTCAAAAAGTTTAAACCATACCTTGCCAACGACTCCTGAATCTAACAACCAATCAACTGGAATTCCAA
This sequence comes from Betula pendula, assembly GCA_900184695.1. Taxonomy (NCBI): domain Eukaryota; kingdom Viridiplantae; phylum Streptophyta; class Magnoliopsida; order Fagales; family Betulaceae; genus Betula; species Betula pendula. The sequence goes on along the minus strand of FXXK01000089.1, from coordinate 108,828 downwards.
ACTCCTTGTATCGGGAAATAGCCATATCCCTTGTACGTAAGAGTGCATACACACTATTTTCCACTCTGTCAAAATATTTAGAGAATGATAAGAATATATACTTCATTTATCTAGCAATTAGCAAGTCAAGGTATGAAACAAAATCAATGATCTCCTAACAGTTTAATAAAAGATGTTGGGGGCAAAGTACACCTCTAAAAAAGACAAAAGGATGAAATGATGGCAATTTAGAATGAATTTTCAAAAGCATTTCTAGAACTATATAGCCATCATAGTTCTCTATCTTATCAAATAAACGTGCATGAGAAGAAATTTCTTACTTTTCTAGCAGTGAGTACATCTTCTTCAAAGCATCGTCACACAGAAGCTTGGGATCATCGACAAAAGAGGAGACTCGCTTCTCTAGTTTCATCAGGTCCTGGTACTCAAAAGCAGCCTCTCTTAATGCATCCGCTTTCCCCTCAGGCCAATCAAAGTGCTTAAGAACTGCCCGTTCATCAACCTAAACACAGGCAAAGAAAGAATAAAATAATTAAACAATATGCAACAGCTACAGAAATGTCACCAGGTGAAGTTTATTTAAATACATGCATGCTCAGTTCATGGACATTCAGAAATTTTGAAGCTTGCTTAGTGTAATGCCAGAAAAAGAAGAGAACTGATCAGCTTGCCTTTTCTGTCAGGTGAAGTTTACAACTCTTTAAAAGACTGGAAAGCAGTGTTTAAGGTCTCAAAGTTATGATTCTGCTGAAGCATACATATATCTTTGTGTTCCTCAAATTTTTATGTACTTGTATGTAACTGTGGTCCCTTTCTAATCAAGAATCATTAGGATCTCGAGACAGAAAGGGCAATCTTAGATAATAAGAACTTTATAGCATACCAAGAAAGAGAGTTCCTCATCTAGCCAGTTAACAAAAGACACAAGATCTTCTATGTTGGTGAAGGAAGCTGCTCGGACTTCAGTTGCCAATGACATGACAAAATCACCTTGAGTTTCCACATCAGCTTTCACCTGGATCCAATGCATACAGTTTTCACTCTTAATTAAATTTATATGACAAACACCTAAACTTATAAATGAATATAAAGGGGAAATGTAACACACAGCTACGAGGAATGATGATCGATTCTCAATCTCCCCAATCATGTTGCTCCTGGCATCCGATGCATTAGATGTTGAAGAGATTAAAGATGGCATATCCTTCTTTGCCTCTCGTTTCATTAATGTCTGATAAAATTCAACCAGTTCAGGAGCCCGGTGAACTTTATCACCACTCCTTCCCCCTCTTGGTAGGCTTCCTGGTGGAGGAGGTGGCCGAGGTGGTCCACCGGGCGGTGGTGGTGGTGGAGGTGGGGCACCAGGTGGAGCAGCTGGTATTCCACCCGGAGAATTTGGATTTGTACTGGCAGAAAAACCTCCAAATGGTTTAGGAGGTGGCCGAGGCATCCTAGGAGGCCTTTTCTCAATGTGGTCAAGTTTCACCTTGCTTATTATTTGAGAAACACTCTTCCCATCATTAGATTGGTCACCTGAATCACCAGAGACAACCACCTTCTCCTTTATTTGAGAAAGTTTTGGCGGCAAAGTTGCTGATCTCTCTCTTTCAACCTTGGCTGTAGGTTCATATAGATTCAAATTTGATTTGTCACCAAACTTCTCCGCTCTTGCTTGCCCTGCTCTTTCTTTAATCTGCTTTTCCCTCTCCAAGGCCAACTTATGCCGGTCTTTATAAGCGGGGTATTTCTCATCTAGAACTCCTTCAACTGATTTAGACATCAAATGGAATGATGCTGCAACATTTTTTAATGAGTCACTTGATGATACCCTTGTTCTAATATTTGGGGGAGTTGGAGTTTCAGGAGACTCTGGAGGCTCCTGCTCCATCTTGCCAAAGCTGGTGATGGCTATGCTATCACCTGCATTCCTTAGCATCAGGGATTCCAAAGGACCCCTTGCTCTCTGGTTCATGCTTGCCCTGCTTGGGGAACCCCCCGAGAGAGATCTGGTTGGTGATGAAAGAGCAGTCAAATCATCTTTGCTTTTGCTCCATTTCTTCAACTTCTGGATTAAGCTAGGTTTCTTACTGAGACTGCTATACCTACTAGTGAGACTATCTATAGAGGCATTGTCAAAGTCCTCACTTCCAGGAGAGGATGGGTGGGAAAAATTGCTTTCAAGATCTGTGTCCCCTTGTCCACGTTCTGATCCTGCATACTCTAACATCAGCTGTTTAGCCTTCTCTTGGGATTTGGGGCTCAGACTTTTATTGAGTTCACGAGCTGATATTTTTCCTGGTGGTACCTGATAGTTCCGGAGCTCATACCTCAAGCATGCATTGACCCAACGAAGATACACCAGCTCTTCAACTTCACTGAATCTATTCATCTGAAGTCCTTCCACTTGCTTTGACAGGTCCTCATTTGCATGCCTTAGATTATTGACCTCCCCTCTTGCCTTGGCAACCATTTCGCTCTGCAGTGTGAGGCAAAGCACAGAAAGAATGAGTTTAAAACCCATCACATGTACCAGCACCGATCAAAGCAAATTTGATTTATTATTTCAAATACCCTATGTACATTCATCAAGTTGTTATATCAGGCCATCCTTAAATTATCTAAACAAACTTCTTCCAGATCAGTTGACTCCTTGTTGTGAATAAACATGCTATCTGGAACAACAACAACATAGCCATAGATTATGAAGAGAAAAAAAAAAAGAATAAAAAAGCTGGTGCTAACTACAACACTCATTCAGAGATGATGCAATGTTGTTCTGTCTTTAAGTTACAAACCAAGTAGCTATAATGTGTGTCCTGCATTTACCTAATGATCTCAACTATTAGCATTTGATTATTCTAGTATTTCACTAGTATCTTGTTTGGCAAGTTACATGGTTAAATAATTAGGAGTAAAAGATGTGAAGTCAACATTTCAACTTCAAGACACGGTAGATGAGGAAAGTCTACCTCTTTAAGCAACAGGAAATATCCTAATTACTTCATTGGTACTTCATATCTCATTGGTGAATATTTATGCATCTATTGATTTCATTCATAGAGGGAACCATACCAGCGTTTTATGTGGCCAGTAGAAGTATAACAAAAACAGAAGCCAAAAGAGCAACTTAAATTTCTAGCACCCCCGCCCCCCACCCAATCAAAAAGAAAACAAGCAAAAGAAGAAGAAGAAGAAGAAGAAGAAGAAGAGAGAGAGAGAGAGAGAGAGAAGCAGATGTGAGAGGAGCATATAAGCACGCAAAGAGCATTGTGACGCTGACCTCTGTCATATTGGAGAGGGCTGCTATTCTAGCTTCAGCAGCATCAAGTTTTACAGTCAACTCCCGCTTTTCATGTTGAAGTTCTTTGTTTTTCCTCTTAAGCTCCACAACTTCGACCTCTAACTCCTTCACAGCTTTCAGCTTCTTTTCAATTTCAGAATCTTTCTTGACAGCTTCTTCCTCTTTGGCCTGCAAACCAGAAACTTGCTGCTTAAGCAACAACAACTGGCCTTTTGTCTGGTTAGCTTCAAGCTGAATCTGCCTTTGCAGTTCCTTGATCTTGTTCCTAGCCACTTCTAGCTCCTTCTTTGTGGAAACTCCTTGTGCAATCTCTTCTCGAAGCTTTTTCCTCTCGGCTTGCAAAGAGTTAATGGTAATATTGAGCATGTCAATCTCTACTGTCTTGATCTTGAGTTGCCTTTGTATCTCAAGAATATCTGATTCCTGCTCCTTCAGTCCATAGTATTCAAGCAATTCACCTTCAAGCTTCACTTCCCTCTCCTCTAATTCCTTTACTAGTTTCTGCAACCGCTCCAATTCGCTTGCATTGTTTGCCATCTCAATTTCATATACTTTGTCTTTCTCTGCCTCATCAATCTTGTTACCAGGTAATGGATATTCAATCTCCCCAGATAAAAGATCTTCAAATTCAGGCAAAAACTCTTCATCATTAACATCAAGTGGATTGCCATGAGTTCTGTTAAATATACTGTTAATTAATTTAACCTCTTCTTCTTCCTCTTCCTCCTTCCCCTGCAATATAAAGTTACAAAACACCTTACATTAAAGAAAATTACCGAAAACATATGCAGGTCAGATTTAATTTGTGTGGCCATAAAAGTGACGGAAATCTAATTGAAGTTTGAATATGTACTTACATACTCCTCTTTGAGTCTAGCATTAGAATATGTATTCTGCTCTTTGTCTCCCCCCTCACACTGAAGTTGTTCCAAGCTTGCTTCCCCATTTTCTGAGTTTCAGTGTTACCAGAAAATACTGAGTTTTAGCAGAATGAAGCTTACAAGAAAAAGGAAGACAAAACGTTATGGATAGATTTCTCAGACTGAAATTTATGGATGGAAGAAAGAAATCAAATTTCTTTATGAGAGAACTGGTATTGGCAACAAACAGTTAGATAAGTAATACTTATTCACACAAAAGAAATCAACTTTCTTCATGAGAGAACTGGTATTGGCAACAAACAGTTAGATAAGTGATACTATTAACACAATTCACACACACACACACACATACACACGACACGCATAGAAAGGAGTACCTGAAGGCTTGACTGCTGAGGTCGATGACCTCGAGGTTTTGATATTGAGCTGCTTAACTGCAAAGGCTGCAACTGAAGCAGCAACAAGGAGGCCTAACCTGACTATCATGAAGGTATTGTTGATAGGAAAATCTTAACAATCAACTCATCTATACACACAACCCAATTCCAAAACACCCCACCACCCATTTCTTCCAAACCCCATCACTGATAAATCAACCCATCAGGCACTTGATATGCATCAACGGCAAGCCGGAATATATTATACCCAAGAGAGCTTAACATGACAGGCGCAATACTAAACAAAGCCCGAGTTAGAAATATTGGATTTATACACAAATTCAATGGTCATATATTGAACTATATACATTCCCACACGAGCTTTATCATCTTATCAGGTTTCTAGATGAACCTTTCCGGAGCAAACATTCTTGTATGCACGAAATAAATTTGGTGATACACAACTGTCATGCTAGGAGCTACAGCAACCACCAATAACTAGTGGCCAATCTTTCTCCAAAAGGATTGATAATTCAGCGTTTTGGGTCTAACTGGTTACTGCAGTTGCTTAGAGGAATATAGACAGTTAAAAACAAGCCAAAAAACAAAGCTGACAAAGACTAGCAACTGTAAATTTGAACAACAAGAAGTGCCGCTCAGTGTGTGCATTAGAGTGACATAAAGAGGGTTGGAAAAATGTCTTTTCTCTAATATCACAAAATAAATATTGTTAGTTGGTCTCCAGCTAATGCGTAGAAGGGTCGAGGGCCCGAAGTGTCCCGAACAGGCGGGTTTTGCACCCTAAACTGTCCGGGCACCTCAGACTCCGATTTTTTTCTTTCATTCATTTACTGTCGGAATTCTACCCGACCCGAGAATCCTAATCCCATTAGAGAAATATCTACTAATCATAACCCATCTGATCGACCTGGATAATCTGATTGTTATGATCAAGGGGACTAATTAAGACTCATAGTCTGGGCCACTTCACAGAACGCGTGCATTTCTGCAACCTTTTCCGAATGTAGTTTTGCTTTTACTTCAGTGGCCCACAAAAGAAAAGTCTTTGATCCAAGGGCTCAGTTTGTCTGATTAGTGGTGGATGATACAAACAACAAATCCTAAGGGCGCACAGTTTCAGACAGTGGGTCCACCTCAAAGGACTCCTGTATTGGGGACTTTTTTCTTTTTCTTTTTTTTTGGGCTTGGCACAAAATGAAGATGGAAAAGTATATCCTAGTTAACTCAACTTTTAGGTGATTGAACCAAAACCCCACATTTTATCCTTTTTGGCCTTTTCTAAAACTTGTTCTTTTGTGGATTTGTGTTTAATAGGTAAAAATAAGTGTATTATTATTTTTGGGGTCTTTTATAACAATCTCAATCAATCATCAACTTTGGTTTGTGCACAAGATATAAGTTAAAAATGCCACGCATCCTATGTGCACAGGACGCATATATTGATATACATGTCATGTTTTCAAGTCCAATGAAATGAGCTCAAAAAGAGGAAAACAAAAAAAAAAAAGTCCAGCAAAATGAACCACCATCCATCTGTTATATATCCAAGTCGTTTGGCCGAGGAATTTGAAGGAGTGAACTTGTTGTCAACAGGATATTTCAAAAAATACAAGACTACATAATCTTGTGGATGATAATGCAAAGTCGTTTGCTGCGTCATGAATTTTTTGGACTCCACGTTGGCGGCTGAAGTATTATCCAAATCCAGTGACTCTGGGGCTCCTATACTTCCTGGGATAGAAATTTTTCACAAATTAGTTTGTAAAAAATTTTTATAAATTGGTCTCTAAAAATAACATATGAGAAGTACATATTTTTTTTTAATATCATGTATTTCTCATATTTTTTTTAATAACATTAATAAGAAAATTCACATGCTTTAAAAGACACATGTCACTTTTAAAGGTTAGTTTGTTAGAATTTTCTACAAACTACAAACTGATGTAATTTTTAAAATAACTATTGGACAAAAATTTCTTACAAAATAGACTCTAAAAGTGACATGTCTTTTAAGCATGTACTTTCTTATTAATGCTATTAAAAAAATATATAAAAAACACATGCTATTAAAAAAAAGCATATACTTCTCATATATTAAAGACATGTCACTTTTAAATGTTGGTTTATATAAATTTTTTATAAACCAATTTGCAAGAAATCTCTATTCATAACTATTAAATTTATGATATATTACTATTAAATTTTAATTCAAAAGTGATTTAAATACTACATCAGTTTTAAGAGTACACAAGAAAAACATGGGTGATATTTAGTATTACTCATCCAGTTAACCCGAATCATCAAAACAGTGAGATATATTATGGCTTGACTGATCCACAAGGAACAACATAAATGATGGCTGTCATGCTGCAAAAATGGAGGAAACAAAAATCCCCCATGCCACTCGCATCAAACATTGTTAAAGGTTTACAGAAAATCTCAGTATACGATAAAACAATCAGTGATTCCGCAAAGAGCCCTCTGCTAATTATTTTTACAAGCAACAACAAATCTCTGCCCTCGAGGGACTAGGAATATCAAGCTTGGTTGTCCCATTTCCACCTTCGGCCAACCTCCTCAAGAACCTTGGCACGAGCTTGGCTTTTCCTACCTTCATCCTCTACCCATGATCTGCATTTGACGCTTCCATTAATGAGACTAGATGACCATGCCATGTTATAATACAATGTGATCTTAACATATGGTACTATCCAATAGAATAATCTCAATATGTTTTATTAATTAAAAAATAATACCAAGTTGTTGCTTCATTACCTAAGAATCCGGAGAGCTTCTTTTTCAGCTTCAAGTATAGATTTTGTATCAAGTAGTCCTTCCTGCTTGGTTTGTAATTCTCTGAACATGTCCTGTAAATTATGCTGCTCACTAATATACATAGCCCTCTCAGATGCAAGCTTTTCTGACATCTCAGCAACCTCTTCCTTTAGACTCAGAACCAGTTGCCTCTGACAGTCCATAGCTGCCTTCTCTTTCAAATACTCAGCAAAAATTTTCTCTTGAACAATCTTCTCCTGTTCCAAATCACTAACAGCAGCAAAATAAACCTTCTCCACCTCAAAACCATGGGTTTTCTCTTCAATCAGCTTCTCATCCCAAAACCTCTGTATATCTCCTCTGTCAAGAAACTCAGACCTAATATCTTCCATTTGAGCTTGCCTTGCAGAGCTCTCAGCTTCTAGTCTAGCTATTTCAGTAGAAATTGCTTCTGTCATCCTTCCACTTGTCAGTGCCACCGCAGCTTGTGCTTTTGTTGAAGGTTTGTTTGGTTGAAGCCGCTTGCTCTGTCCTGCAAATAGTAAATTTGACAAAGTTTTCTCAGCATATGTGAACCACTCCAATGCATGTATGAGCACGTGAAAAGAAAATGCTGAACTCCCTACATGGAAGGAGACTAGCGGAAGCCCCGGATTATACTCGACTCAACTTAGCGTTGATCTCAGAGTGCAAGCCTCAGATTACTTCTATATGGCAAGCGTAAAGGTGTGCTTATTGATGTTCTATGCATTGGTATTAGCACAAAAGAGGTATAGTAGAAAGTTATCATACCTTCAAATTGTTATATGTTTTCTATGGCTTTACTTCTGCATTTACCCTAGGCAGAACCTAAGAGTTACCTTACTTTTTGTTTTGTTGGCTGAGACAGCCTTAAGTTACATAACTCGTATCTTATATAACATGTGGAAATTGATAGGCTGCGCTTTTATCTGTGAATGGTTGCAATTCACAAGAGCTCCCCAAATTTTACAGACAGGGAATTAAATCATATGTATAAATGTTCTTTATGTGAGTTATAGGAAACAATTCACGTATGTGTCATTTTTTTTTTTGATAAGTAATGTATAATGTTTATAAATGTCATTGAGCTCCAAAAAACCTAATGTTAGGACATACATAAAAACAAAAAGGGGGGGGGGGGGGGGGGGGGGGGAAGAGAGGAGAGGAGAGAGAGAGCAGGAGGACTACCAAAAACTTTTCTGAGTATGCTCTTGTCCCCGGCCAACATATCCATAAAAAATTCCACTGATGCGTCAGAACTGATCTCCCTCACATCCAGAAAACCCAATTTTCTTTTTTGATATCTGGACTGTAAACAAGTCAGGTTTTAAAAGCAATGACAGACTGATGAAGTGTCACTTTGATGTTTATCCAAAAGCTAACACCAGAAACAATATCTATTGAAGATCATATTTGATATATTCTTTACCTGTTCTATGATGCCTGGTACGAGTTCATACTCTAACTGGGCTTTCCAGTCAATGAGATCCTGTCGAGAGATAAACCTGCACCACCAGACATTTTATTAAGTGGAAAGGAAATTTAAAAACATTAGAAAAAGTGGTGCACATATCGTACCTCTCAGGGGAAAAATAAACATCTCCTTGGCCTTCAGAACCATTATCAGTGGAGTTCTTCTGTGATAGCTTGCTGGGAATGACACCAGCCTCTGCCAGGGCTGAACGCCAAATCAAGAACAAATTTCAATATTAAGCAGTTATCAAACATATAACACCCCCCCACCACCCACCCACAAAACGGCTCAAACATATGCCCTTGTAATAGCAAGCAGATGAGTCTTACCTTGAATGGACCCAAAATCAGGGTCTTCAACACCTATATCATCAAATGCAGCAACTGTGGACCCTGAAAGTGAAATTGCTGGAATGATCCTGTACTTTGGATTCCTATTAAAGCCAAACAACAAATTCTAAGCCAGATCCACAGAGCATTAACAGTATTCTAAATTTTTATGTGTCAAACATTTTTAAATTGATGAGCATATATCAGTTACTACCTTTCCAATGACGAATTTATTCGAACTAGCCATCTTGCATATTCCCTTCTAGTGCACAATTCATCCACCTTGACATCATCTTCAATGATCTGTATACCTTAATTACAGATATCTATGTTGAGAACTGGACCCAAAGCTTCATCCAAATTAGTATACAATATTATTGCTATATGTTACAGAAAAAAGTCATACGTGCAGCAATTCAAAGGTTTAAGACATACAAACCATTGACAGTAAGAAGTCAATCACAGTTTTAGCAAAGTTTTTTGATAAGTAAAAATAGATTGGAAGTCCACAGCGCTTTAGGAGAAGTACTTTAGAGTCTATCGTTTATTTTACACATTAGCTGTCTAACAAACTACCATTTATCCTAAAAGCCTAAACTAAAAGGAAATCCCAAATTTAGTCCGTTGACTATTAGTCTATCCTTTGTATTCTTTCAATGTACTTAGGGGCGCTTTACGATTTTAATGAGATTGGTTTTTTACTTATAAAAATAAAAATAAAAATATTAGTCTATCCCCCTCATGTATGGGTCTAGGCACCCCCTTAATGAATGGGATCTAAAATGTGAAATTTTTAACTTAAATAAAATATAGAATAAAGACAGAATTCAAACTCAAGATCATTTACTTTGATTTCATAATAAACTACCACTTACAACAAAAACCCCAAACTAATAAGGAATGGGGAATCCAATAATTTAGCCATTATTCTAAGATTGTCCAATAATTTAATATTCATGTATCTCTCACCCTTGTTCCTTAATTCCTCAAGCCAATATTAAACATTTCAGCAGCTTTGTAAGTCCTATATAACTTGTGCCACTATTTTAGGATAAAGACATATGACACTTCAGACTCATTAAGGCATTTAAAACTAATAAACACCAGGAAACAAAAGTATAATGACTTAAATACTGCAATCAAATAGTTCAGTAGAGAATTTACGCAGTTTATATAAGAAATTTTGATCTCCTATAATCCCACTACAGACCATGATTCAAGAAGCAAACCTTCAGTTTCTTCATAACTGACAAAGCTTCCTGTTGAGTAGAATCCACAGCAGCTGGGATTATAATACGTTCAAGCTTGTCCATAGATGCTGAACACAAGTTCCAATTCAAAACATTGGAAACATAAACAGAGAAGTACATTAGAATGCTGCTCAAGCGAAATTATTTGAAGGAAAAGAAGAAGAAGAAGAGGATGCTATGTAAATCCAACTCTCTTTGCAACTCTAACTACTATGCTAAATTCTAAAATCAACATAAAGGACCTTAAAAGATGAGCATGTACGAAGAACTAAATTACAGGGGTAAATCCTTTAATTTTCCCCTTTTTTCTCAGTTCAAGTCAATACTGAATATAATGGCTCATGAAGGAGAAAGACATAATCATATAGTAATGGTCCTTAGCAGCTCAAAACTAGCCAAGCTAGTAAAATAGGAAAATAGAACTGCTCCATAACTGCAAATTATGCCTAGATGGCAGAAGCTTGGTAGTTTATCAAATATGGCTTAAGATGTGGGATAGCAATTGACTGCTGATTGAGCTGTTAAATGCAGACATTATGAATGAAAATTAAGTAACATTCTTCACAAGGTTTTTATTTAGGATTTGACCTGGAGTTGAGAAAGAAAATAAGAGCATTTTCAGAAGTCCTTCTCCATCACCAATGATGCTTTTAAAAGACTCTCTAAAAACTTTTGTGAAATCTTTATGGAATCAAATCATATATTCACTTCCCATATACAAGGATCAATCTTATTTCAGAAGCATAAAGAAATGTCACTGCATTTTACACCTCAAGAAAAGAAAACCATCGCTATGTCAATAGTATAACATAAATTTCATTTTCTTTCCACTGAATACTATTTGAGGTACATGGAGGTTGAGATTTCAATAATAACTCCATTGCAATTACTCTATCTCACACGAAGGGCATATAAATAATTTTTTTTTAGAAGTATCAGTCTCACCAGTAGCATGTGGCATATTTTCTGGGCTTGAATCAGACACCAAAGTGCTCCCATCAGTTGCAGCAATGCCCGTAGTTTCGCCTTGATCACCTTTGTTTCCACCTAGACTTAATATCCCATGCAAAGTATGTAATGGACTACCCAACTGAAACCTAAAACCTACAAAACAATAATCCCACTACGCTCAACAGACAGCACCCAATTCACCGAATGCCCATCTCATTCATATCCAACTAAAACCATCACCAGTATGTTAATTAAAAATAATAATAATCAAGGGCCCAAATTGACAAAAATCCAGTAATCTAAAGAAGTGAAAAAATAATAATTATAATAACTATAATTTATCTAAAAAAATATCAGTAGAACCTCTTCTTGATAGTGAGAAGTGAGAAATGGAAGCGAGTAGAATAGCCAGTGAGGCCCCAATTCCACCAATCACAAATGTAGGTAAGCCTGCATATCAAAATAGCTCAATTTGAAAAAATAAATAAATAATAATAATAATTATAATAATTTCACATCTTTAAAGAAATTAACTAAAAGGGCATTTTGCAAAAGAGGAAAAGGAATAGAATTTAAACCTGTCTTCTTCTTATGGACCGGAGAGTCAACGATGACCCAACCGCCGTACTCGCGGTTCGCATTCTGATCCGGAGAGGACCACGAGAGCTCAAGGTTGCTCTCGGCGAGTGAGGCATAGAGGGGCGGCCTAGGGCTTGTGATTGCGGGTCTGGGATTGCGGAGAAAAGAGGGGGCAGTACGACGTCGTAGTAGGAGAGAGGGATTGTTAGTGGGGAAGAAGAGAGATGATGATGAAGAAGACGAGGAGCACATTTGTGATTGCCTTTTAGGGTTCTTTTGGTGAGAAGAGATTTAGGGTTTAGGGATATAGGAATAATGGTGGTGGTGGTGGTGTTAGGCGAGATCGGACATGGGAGAGTATCTATCTGCGCGGTTTGGGTTGGAAATGCAACCATTCAGGTTGTTAAGAGGACAGTATCACCTTGTTAAAATTCTTCGCAACACTCGCAAAAGGGGAAACATTTTGGATTGTTAGCGCCACAATTGTCGCTACAATAAGTTATCCGTTTGAGTCAGATTTTTCTATTTTTTTAAATAAAGGAAAAAAAAATGGGTTACATACCAATTTCAGTTTTATACCAAAAAAAAAAGAGGCCAAATTTTCAAAATGATAAATTTATTACCCAAGTTTTTGAATATTTATTAATCGAGTAATATTAATTTTCACATTCATTTATCGCACATATACCTATGTCGCAATATTGACAAATAACTATAGTATTATGAGTAGCATGCACATTACACTTTTTATTTTTATGTTTTATTTAATATGGGGAAGGAAAAATGAAAAATTACAAAAAAATAAAAAACAACGACAACAAAGCCATATGTAGAACAGTTGAAAAATAGGTTAAATAAATAATTCAACTCATCAAAAGAACAAAGGCCGCCAAAAAAGGCGATTATTGAAAACAAAGTTTATTAACAAAACAATAAGGGATAGGAAGGAACACAATCGTCTCGAGACCTTTCCACACGCCTCCTTAACACGTGGGTGCTGCACACGCTGCCCTCATCTTCGATTCAACTGGTGTCACAAGTCTGCTTGTCATCTTCTCCGGTACTTATAGTTCTCCATAGTTGGATCTTTTCTTTTTGGCTTTGGAGAAATGCAAATCTTGTTACAGATTATTTTGAGGTATTTTCTAAAATGTGCGATGGCTCATCCCGTGAATGGCATTGATTCATCCACTATTAATGCTATCTTTGTTGTTGTAGACGTTCTTATGGTGTTTTGTTGCACCGATGTTATTGTAGAAGTTTGAGTTGAGTTGAGTTGAGATGTCGTTAAGGATTGGTGCCCTTTCACATGCCTCTCGGCTATGCCATCTTTGTTATAGGAAGCATTGAGAGACTTTTTGAAATTTGTGCTTCTTCATGTGTTTCAAACCGCCTTAATTGGCGGCTAATTTTCTTGGCATTTGTGCCAAGAATTCATAGTGTTGTGCCATTCATTTGGTACTCTTCCTCTTCATTTAATTGTTACTGCATTGATTTGGTTATATTGGACTTATTGTTGGGTTTCCCCGCTCTATTATGTGTTTTGGTTTGATGTATTATTCCCCTTTTTCCTTCCTTGTATATTGCTTATGAAAAAAAAAAAAAAACCGATATTAAGAAGCTGCTAAGTCAAAACAATTTTCAATTTTTTAAGACGACAAGCACTTGGCATCTGAGTACATGAGTTTATTGGGAAGGGTTTGGTGCTTTGGTGAAACAGCAGCCAGAATTACAATGCCGCTAAGAAGGGCCAATCCGAGTCCGAGGCCATTCACAACCATGGACTCTGGACAGTGTCTGGATACGTTTCTCTTGGTCTGCAAGAATGTCAACTTCTCTAGCAGCCCAGTCTCTGCTGTCGCCACCGCCAAACCATAAGTGTAGAGGCCCAGGAAAACGTGCCAAGGCAGCACCCTTAGCCTTGCTGAGCGCGCCTCTCCTCTGTGCCAAAAGCTCAGGAAACCCATCAACCACTGCATACAAATTAACACAACAGAAATTGAAAATTCACATAATTTGGGCCCATTCCATGGATAATCCCAAGTTACAATGACAATGATGACCTACATGCTTCCTACTTCCAAAAACATCTAAGAAGGCTTTTGTAGCCGACATAGACAGAGTTTTGTCATGATGCTATTAAAGTTAAAGGAGCTACACTCAAAAGAAACCAGAGCACAAAACAATTATGCAGTCTTGTCCCTTACTTTTCCTTTTTTCTCAATTTTTTTTTAACAAAAAATTATATGCAGAATGACATTTTAAGAAGATTATTAGATAGAGTATGATTTTGAACCAATTAAGAAAAGAAAAATTAGTAAAGTTTAGGGAATGGAAGAAGAAAACCTGAGCTCCAAAGAGGGAGACGCATATCAAACCCATCCAAGAATGTAGACTAAAGAAATTAGCCACTATCCCATCCTCCCCCTGAAACTTTGTCCAAATCCCAAAAACCCCAGAAGCCAAAGCCACTCCTTGAAGACACAAATGCACAGATTTCTTGAAGTTCCTGGAACCAGGCAACCATCTATGCACCAGAATGGCTAGAAACACAAAATACAGCATCAAACAAGCCCCATTATCTAAATTTACTCTTCATGCTCTAATAGTGAATAAGGTTTCTAATTTCTGGGTTCTTTCACTACCTTCTCCACTGATGAGAATAAAACCAATCACCATGAATAAAGGATGAAGTGCCTGTCAGAAATTAAACAACAGAAAGAAAAGAAAAAAAAAAAACAATCACTTTTGTGCTGTGTAAAAGACATGCAAAGAATTAGAGAGACTCAGAGAGCATATATAACATACTGCAAAGATGATGTATTGCTGGGAGGATGTGTGAGGAAGGAAGCTGGATTTGAAGGCAAGAGCCCAGAAGAGGACCAGCACCGCCACCACAAGCCCTGAGACTCTGGCGAAGAAGAGGAGTGGGACTAGTGAAGGTGAAGGAGAGACAACAGCCATGGGTGTTGATTGAAGCAATCTCAGTACTCTCACAGCCTCAACACTCCGAAATAAAGGTGCTACCGACAGCCGAACTTTAGAGTCTAGATCTACAAAAGTAGAGTGTTGAGTAAAAAGCAGTCAGTCATTGGTTTTTTCTATTTGTTTAACTAGATGGTCAATATAATTTATTGAGATCGATGTCAATTACCCGACATTAATGACAATAAACTGGCCATGCTCCCTTTGGTAATTCAAACTGTTGGACGGTTATCACAAATAGGGGTTGAGCTTGTTGTGGGTGGAGCCGTGGAGGTGAAATCTGAATTTAGTTACACATTCCAAATATGGCATATTGGCATATCTGATATCCGCACCATGGAGGTCCACCAAGATTACGTGTTGGGCTTTTTTTTTTAACTTTAATTAATATTTTTGTGTTGTCGTTGCAGATAGTATTGGGCTTTTAAGCTTCACGACTGTTGACTTTGGTGGTTTCTTGTGCAACGTTTTATGCTTGCAATTTACATATAACAGGACAAAGTACTGGACTTCTGGTTTGAGTATGTGATGTGTTATATATATTTTAAAAAAATTACATGTATTTTTTAAAAGAATATTCATTTTAATAAACCATTGTTTTTACACCATTTTAAAACATACAAGTAAAAATTATAAATGTCAATTTAATAGACTAAATTAAAGACACAATAAAAAGCTCCAAAGTTCTAAAGTTAGAGTGTTTAAAAAAGTGATTGAAAATAGTTACACAAGCATTTTTATGAATCAAGATCCTCTCCATTCATTTCAAATAAAATAGAGAGGATTCGGTTGGTGTAAATTAAATGATAGAATTGTTTTTTTTTTTCCATTTTTACACATTCTACTGTCACAACCAAAGTTAAGCATTTAACCCAATTCCCCTGGAGACATCCACATTTAAGTTACTCCCCCTCCCAACAAAGAAAAAAAAAAAAAAAAAAACCATGCTTATGCACAGAGAGAGAAGAGAGAGAGAGAGATAGATAGATAGATAAAGTTAGAGGGTGAGTGGCTTCAATTTGCAGAGAAACTCTAATGAAAATGAAAAATATCGTAAAGAACTAAATGTTGAAGAAACCGAATGACAACAAATTCAAGCAAAACCCACAACCCACAAAACACGCCGGCGCCTACTCTATACATCTTGTATATGTATACAAAGCGTTAAAAAAATCTTTTGTTTCTCAGACTACCAGAAAAACAAACAAATGCCCATAATTTTAGACGGCACAGACTCGAAGGAAAAAAACAAAAGGTTTTCATTTCTCACCTAAAGACTGCAATCTGAGCGTTTGTCATGTTCATAGGTCTACGACAATTTGATGGTAGCTCCGCTCGGGGCTGACAAACATAAAAAGCCAGTAGTACTCCATTATTTTTGTATAGGAAGGCGGATAAGCCAAGTGTCTACCAAATCCAACAAATTTACAGCCTTCCACAAAATGACATGAAGAATATTGAAAAAACCAATGACGAAACCAACCTGGTTTTCATTCAACGCACTGCTATATATAATTAATCCCATACAAGTGAATAATTAAGTACCCACAAACACAAGCATTGAGAGAGAAAAGAGAGAGATCAGAGCGAGCCATGGAATTTTCTTGCAAGGCCTTCAAGGTGGGCAAATGTGGAGGCAAAAAGTAGTGGATGGTGAAACCATGCCACTCGTGCTACAACCTCCGGAGCCCAGAACCAAGTTAAGCATTTAACCCCAATTCCCTGGAGACATCCACATTTAAGTTACTCCCCCTCCCAACAAAAAAAAAAAAAAACCATGCTTACACAGAGAGAGAAAAGAGAGAGAGAGAGAGAGAGAATAGATAGGTTAGAGGGTGAGTGGCTTCAATTTGCAGAAAAACTCTAATGAAAATGAAAAATATCGTAATTAAAGACCTAAATGTTGAAGAAACCGAATGAACAAACAAATTCAAGCAAAACCCACAACCCACAAAACACCGCAGCGCCTACTCTATACATCTTGTATATGTATACAAAGCGTTACAAAAATCTTTTATTTCTCAGACTACCAGAAAACAAACAAATGCCCATAATTTTAGACGGCACCAAGGGAAAAAAACAAAAGGTTTTCATTTCTCACCTAAAGACTGCAATCTGAGCGTTGTCATTGTCATGTTCATAGGTCTACGACAATTTGATGGTAGCTCCGCTCGGGGCTGACAAACATAAAAAGCCAGTAATACTCCATATATTTTGATAGTAAGGCGGCATAAGCAAGTGTCTACCAAATCAACAAATTTACAGCCTTCCACAAAATGACATGAAAGAATATTGAAAAAACCAATGACGAAACCAACCTGGTTTTCATTCCAGCCACTGCTATATATTATATTAATCCCATACAAGTGAATAATTAAGTACCCCACAAACACAAGCATTGAGAGAGAAAAGAGAGAGATCAGAGCGAGCCATGGAATTTTCTTGCAAGGCCTTCAAGGTGGGCAAATGTGAGGCCAAAAAGTAGTGGATGGTGAAACCATGCCACTCATGCTACAACCTCCACAGAAGCCCAACAAGGGTGACACGGATTCCCTTCTCTTTGCTCTCAAAGAAAACAGGGACTGGTTTGAGCAAATGATCGTGAAGAACAGTGCTGTCCTTCTTCGTGGCTACAACGTTAACAACGCCGAGGATTTCAATGAGATCATAGAAACCTTCGGCTGGGATGATATTCGTTATGTGGGGCCAGCGCCGAGGACACATGTTTACAAACGAGTATGGACGGCTAACGAGGGACCCCTCTCCGAGTTCATGTACTACCACCATGAAATGGTTTTGGTAATTCATATATCATTACCAGAATTCTTAAACTTTTTTTCTAGTAATATTATTTTATTGACAACCCTTAGATTTTTTTTTTAGTTGTGACATACTCATCAATATTGTGAGATAAAAATGTTATTTCTAACATTACTCAACAAAAATATTTTACAATATCACATCAACATTTCACAAATATCTCACTATATATTCTAACGTGGGTGTCCGGTAGCCATTGGATCAGCTCTTGCTAAAAAAAAAATCCAATGGCTATTAAACCCTTTTCCGTCATCATAGTGAGATATTTAAGAGCTATTAATGTAATATATAATATTACTTTTCAAATATATTATGAGATATATAGTTGTGATATAAAAATGCACGGGCTCGTTTTCTAATGCTTTTTAGGACTACTTTTTGCTTTTCAGCAAAAAAAAAAAGCATTAACAAACAACTCAATACTAAAACATTTACAAAACATTGAAAACTATTTTTATATTTATATTACATCACAACCAAAAAGTAAAAAATACCTTTAAAAAAGCATTAGCAAACGAGCCCAAAATTTCTAAAATTAGTTACTCTATATAATTTAGAAGTGAAGTTATAAGAGTGACCAAAGAACAACATGCATGTGTTGATAAGCTTTTAACAAGCTTTATTTTGTCTAACTGATCAGATTAAGGAAAGTCCAAAAAAAGTAATTCTTTTTTGTGAGATACCACCCCCTGAAGGTGGACAGACGCTCTTCGTTCCAAGCTTCCGTGTAACAGAAAGAATGCTAAAGGAGTTGCCAGAAACTGTAGAGGAAATGGAGGAGAAGGGGCTAAAATACACTTTCACGGCTCTTAGTAGGAATGATACATCCTCCATGAAGGGTAGAGATTGGGAGGATGCATTTGGGACATCAGATCGCGCAAAAGCTGAGAAAAGGTATAAATCATGTGCAAGTTGTGTGAGCTAAGAATGTAAACCGATAGAAAATAATAAATTTAATCATTAATAACACTCTTGGATTAATATACATAACCCATATTTATTAGTTTTTACGGGGTCTAGTTAATTTATCGGTTAAATAAGTGTATGCATGATATTTAGAAAATTAAAGTATTATGCATGATATGTTACGCCAGGACCGTTTGTTTCAGCGTAAATTTTTTAAAAAAAAATAAAATTTGAGTGTTTGGTGTGGCATAAAATAACTGTCAACATAAAAATATTTTCAGTTGATCCCGACATGTAAAATAGTTTATGCTTCTTATCTGTGTAAAACATTTTTTGCCGCTCTCTTAAACCCTTAGACATGAAGTTGTGAGAGGCCCCTTATGGGGCCTATTTGCCCGAGCAGGTATCAGGTTGCCTGAACTCCTATCTGGATAGGTGGGATCCACAAGAGTTCTCTCAATGTTGTCTGCCTAATTGCAAGCAAATTGCATTAGATCTCAATCCCACTTCTATTTCTAACAATTTCTTCGTTTACAACTCATCTTCATCATCTCTTTCTTTCTTGCAACTCTTCAAAGCTGAAAAATATTTTTCAAACCATTTTTCAAGATTGCAAACCAACAACGAAAAATAACCATTTTTTGTAGATAAAAACATTTTGGGCTGAAGCAAAGATTCTGGTACCAGCTAATTTATATTATGATTAGGGTTAGAGCAACTTGGAATTTAAATCTCATATGAAAGTTTTTGTGATAGGGCTAAAGCACTAGGGATGGACATGGAGTGGCTGCCAAATGGCTCGGCGAAGACAATATTAGGCCCGAGATCTCTAACAAAGGTGTTTGATGGAAGAAAAGGAAGGAGAATGTGGTTTAACACATTAGTAGGCATGCATGGGAAGGAGCACAGCTCAGCCATGATGGCAGACGGGACAGAAATCCCAAAAAATGTAGTCAAGAGATGTGAAGAAATCATTGAAGAAGAGAGCATCCAATTCAAGTGGGAGAAGGGTGATGTTCTCTTCTTTGATAACTTCGCTTTGCTTCATGGAAGAAGGCCCTCCCTTCCTCCTAGAAGAGTCCTCGTTGCCACATGCAAATAGTTTTATTTCTGGATCTATCAATCAATCAATAATGTCTGTGCGGTTGAAAGGCTCTACACTACAGTCTAGGCTGCAATATTTCTTTATATGCATTAAGTCCTCTCATTAGTCCACACTTGCTATAAATTATGTAATAATAACTGCAGCAAGTTTTATATAAATAAAATCGCGTTTTCATTTAAGAGACCCGGAGCTTCTTGGTTGCTGCTACAGACAGAAATGTCATTCAATCTAACTTATACTTTTGTTATATATTTCATGTGAGAAACAAATATTTTTTATAATTAAAATGAAAGTATTATGTTTGAGAATGCATTTGAAAAAAATGACGATTTTCTGTTCTCAAATCGTAGACAAATGGTTGCGTTTTAAGAAAACACAATTTTAAAAGTCAAACCGTACATAATTTTAAACGTTGAACTACGATTTTACCAAACGCTTAATTCAATTTACTAAAAAATTAAAAAAATAAATAAATAAAAGCATTTTTATTAACTACATTTTTCAAATAACACATTTTGAAACCGTTAAACTTAACAGACACCTAGTAAAGTCTTTGGTTTTATCTTCCACCACCAAAATGTTCTCTTTCTCTCTTTTTCTTCTTCTTCTTCTTCTTCTTTTTTTTTTAATTTTATTATTATTTTTTTTAAGTATAACACCAGATTAATTCTCTCTCTTTTTAAAACCGGCCGGTAGACAATTCTACTGTGTCTGGCTAAAGTCTATTTGAAATCTAATGTACATGGTCGCGTACTCTAAAAGTGAAGCCTAGAAGAGGTTCAGATGTTTGTTCTGTTTCAACATGCAATTAGGAATTTCAAAAATAATGTCTAGGACAATTTGGTGGTAGCTCCGGTCGGGGCATCATCCTCAGGACAAACATAAAAAGCCACTCGATCCATTATTTTCTAATTTTTCTTAGTAAGAAACTAAGACGGCATAAGCCAAGTGATTAGAAAATGAAATGAAGAATATTATTGAAAAAACCAACCTGGTTTTTATTCCAGCCACTGCTATATATAATCCCGTACAATGAAGTGAATAACCCCCACAAACACAAGCATTGAGAGAGAAAAGATCATAGCCATGGAATTTTCTTGCAAGGCCTTCAAGGTGGGAAAATGCGAGGGCCAAAAAGTAGTGGATGGTGAAACCATGCCACTTGTGCTACAACCTCCAGAGCCCAACAAGGGTGACATGGATTCCCTTCTATTTGCTGTCAAAGAAAACAAGCTAGGACTGGTTTGAGCAAATGATCATGAAGAACAGTGCTGTTCTTCTTCGAGGCTACAACGTTAAAAACGCCGACGATTTCAATGAGATCTTAGAAACCTTCTGCTGGGATGATGTTCGTTATTTCGGGCCAGCGCCTCGGACACATGTTTACAAACGAGCTAGCTAGTATGGACGGCTAATGAGGGACCCCTCTCCGAGTTCATATACTCCCAACATGAAATGGTTTTGGTAATTAGTCATATATATATCATTACTATAATTCTCAAACTTTATTTCTAGTAATATTATTTTATTCATAAAAAATGCTTGGAAGGGTTCTATTTGACAATGTTTTTTTAGACGTGTTTTGTTTAAAAAGATATTTTGATACGGCGCAAAAAGGTAAAAGTAATTTTGAGTGTTTTGAATTGTTTGTTAATGTTTTTGTTTTGAAAAATGAAAACAAAAGAGAGAATGAAAAAGTGTTATCAAACAAAGTTATAAAGTCATTTACAAATTGACGTGTCAATTCATAACTGATGAGATAATTAAAAGGAATTGATAAGCCATATTTTTTACTTAATTATTTCACCAATTATAAACTGTCACTTCAGTTTTTTTATTAATGATTGTATAGTAAAAGTTGTAGTACCCCAGCAGTACTACTCTTAATTAATTTGGCACCCAATAAAAAAGAGTAATACTAAAAATCACATTTTTATTTTACAACTATCATACAATGCTAATGTATGAGTTCCAACCAATCCTTGGGTTTTTTTTTTTTTTTAACACGGATTGATTCAAGGGTTAGTTGTAACTGTCACGTCAACATTGAATGATAATTGGGATAAAAATGTGGTTTTTAGAATTAATCAACTGAAAAATCTTACAATACCATATATCACACTAATATCTCACTATGCTGACGTGATAGGGACTATTAGACACTGTCACGTTAGCATAGTAAAATATTTATTAGATATTGGTGTGGAATATAACATTACTCTTCAAATATATAATTTAGAAGTGAAGTTGTGAGAGTGACCAAAGAACAACATGTGTTGATCATAAGCTTTTAACAACCTTTATTCTGTCTAACTAATCAGATTAAGAAATGTCCAAAAAAAGCAATTCTTTTCTGTGAGATACCAGCCCCTGAAGGTGGACAGACGCCCTTCGTTCCAAGCTTCCGTGTAACAGAAAGGATGCTAAAGGAGATGCCAGAAGCTGTGGAGGAAAATGAAATGGAGGAGAAGTGGTTAAAATACATGCTCACGGCTCTTATCAGGAATGACAAACCCTCCATGAGGAGTAGAGGTTGGGAGGATGCATTTGGGACATCGGATCCCGCGAAAGCTGATAGAAGGTATAAACAATCTACGATGCATAAGGAAGCTACCACTTGATGTTAGTGCTGCCCTTAAAATCTTAAATACTGGTCATATATGTGTAGCTAGCTTTGTATGCTTGTACTCTGTTTTTATTAAATCACTAGTTCGAACTCAAAATCTCTGCTCTAATGCTTTGTTAAATTACTGATTGTCCAAAAAACTTAAGCTGATTGGAAATGATGAATTTAATCATTTCTAACACTCTTGGCATACAGATTAATATACATAACTCATATCTATTAGCTTTTTACCTGATCTAGTTAAAATTTAATTAAATAATTAAATTTATCATTTTTTATCAACTTTTGTTTTTAGTGTTATTTCCTATTAGCTTAAGCTTTCAAAATAAGTGATGATTTATCAAATCTAATATGGAAGTTTCTGTGACAGGGCTAGAGCACTGGGGATGGACATGAAGTGGCTGCCAAATGGCTCGGTGAAGGCAAAATGGGGCCCGGCAGCTCTAACAAAGGTGTTTGATGGAAGAAAAGGAAGGAGAATGTGGTTTAACACATTAGTGGGCATGCATGGGAAGGAGCACAACTCAGCCACGATGGCAGACGGAACAGGAATCCCGGAAAATGTAGTCAAGAGATGTGAAGAAACCATGGAAGAAGAGAGCATCCAATTCGAGTGGGAGAAGGGGGATATTCTCTTCTTTGATAACTTCGCTTTGCTTCATGGAAGAAGGCCCTCCCTTCCTCCTAGAAGAGTCCTCGTTGCCACATCCAACTAGTTTTATTTCTGGATCTATCCATCAATAATGCTTTACTAGTTTTGATTTTAAGGATTAAACATGTGGTCATCTCATCCCCGGCAATTTCACATGCCGTTTTAAAATAAAATAACAGAAAGTACTTCATCTGGGACACAAAAAATAAATAATATATATATGGTGATTTAAAACATAAATTTTTACATTTTAAAGTTTAAACAGCGATTTACCTCCATTTTAAAAAATTATATTTTTCTTAACTACATTTTTTAAAAATTAACATTTTTTTCAAATACCACGTCTTGAAACCACATTTATGAACTAAGAAAATTTTACACACATTAGCATGAGTCTTCCAAACTCCTTGAAAGAACTCACTCGAAACACCTCAAAACGGTCTCTAAAAGCTCCAGTTTCATGCCAACGGGCCATCAATGGACTATAATGAAGCAGATCTGACTTATTGTTATTGTATTATAGTATCAAAGAAACCAAATCCTGCTCACACAATTCGTTTCTCAACTAATGTGCTTTAGATCAATGGCCTTGTAATTTCCAATGTGCTTCTGATCACATACATATAATGAAATACTCAAGTGATCACATACATAAAAAGCCACCACTTGTAAGACTTTGAACTTATGGCCCCCGGATGAGGCAAAACTTAGATGGGCACAAATATTTCTTGCACTGCAAGCAGAATGTTTATTTCATTACCTCCAATAAAGGGCAGTTAAATGCGGGAAGCAGATTAAGAAAAATTTGAAATCAAAATGCATATCCTACTCTTTTTTTGCTAGACAATCAAAAAAATAAAAACACAACCATAACAAGCACAGCCCTGAACCTGTTTGCTGTTGTGAGCAGGCGGGCTTCATATTTACCCACTAGATCATTTCAATAGGCCTAGTGCCACCTAAGGCGCACGACTGGAAATGCCCCGCCCCCGCCCCCTCCCAGCATAGCCATAATTCCTTCCATAATAACCACCACGATAACGACCACCACGCCCTGGTCCACGACCTCCTCGACCACCCCGATACCTTGAGAATTCACCAAAAGTCTGCACACACAAACATGCAATCATATTAGACATAATCCTCAAAACTTGGAGGGACACAAATCAAAGGATGTTACCTCTGTGTCTATCTTCATTTGCTCAGAGAATTTAGTCCTTCCATTTTGTGATTCACGATCGAATGCATTGCCAGAGAGGGAATCGAAGAAATCATCCTTATTGTAGAGAGGCTGCTGACAAAAAGAAATAATCAATTATAATGAAGTAAAAAGGCAAAACAAGTTTCTTTTTTTTCCTCACAGAACTCAATTTAGCCACATAGTCACATAGTGATACACAAGACAGCAAATCTCACCGTGGCCTCTAACTTTGACAATTGAGCATCATCATCATCTTGAATATCGTCTTCATCACTAACTTTTTCATCCCCTTCTCTGTCCTTTGAATAAAATTGACTACTCTTACCAAGATGACCCCACACTTCGTCCTTCTTGAATTTCTCATTCATAGCTATAAAATCAAAATCTTCAGTGAATTTTGTCACTGGACGTGAACTCTGCACAGCCAACATTCAATTTTTCAGGCCAAAATCCCATACAATCAAAGAAACTAATCTTAAGAAATTATTGTAACATTGATTGGATCATCTCATACAAAATATAAAATTTTAAAAACACAAACCGCATAGCTCTCACATCAAAAACATATCTTGAGCTTCAATTTCAATGTTGAAATATCATTTTGGGTTCAAGCCAAGCTAAAAAAAAAAAATTACTCTCTTAACACATTATCTCCAGGAAAAAAAAAATCAATTAATCACCACTCTCAATCTTTTGAGCAATATAAAAAACGTCATTGGAATGAAAAACTAGAATCTTGAAAAGTAGAACTCTTGATTAAACTAATTAGATCATTAAAATCTTCAAGCGAGTTTTCAGGTTGCAAGTTTGATATACATCCAGTAAACAAAATTAGTTTTACAATGCAAATGTAAACAACAGATTACCCCAGTTCCTCTTCCTCTATCACGTCCCCGGTAACCATGATGATGTTGGAAAGGACTTCCATTTGGCTGGTAAGAGACAGAGAAATACATGTCAGCATCCTCATCAATATATCAATATAAGCAAGAAATTAACAGAATCCCAGATGTCAGAGCATCATATTTTTTAGTTGTTACCATTGTCTAGCATAGAAAAGGACTAAGTTCAATTAAATTCACATAAGAAAAAACAACTAAATGGGTTAGCACATATGGCAGCTTGTGAATAACCTACAAATCAAGCTTTGCACATCCAGCAGTAAATTTCACGTGAAAGATAAAGGAAGAGCAACCAAAGAAAAACTGCAAGAGTTTACAGTGCTTTAGCAACTTGCTTCAATCCCAGACAGATTCACATAAACCTGATTGACACCCATGGATATTATGAATAAAGCTCATAAAAATACTAAAATAAAAGTTTGTTAGATGGCAACCAAGGTTCCGGGGGGAGGGTGAACCTCCACCTGTATTCTCACAATTAGCAATTCAAACTACAAAGCACATGGACAATTGGACCAAACTATATAAAGTATAAAAGCTATCAAGCCCATAGATAATTGGAACCCACAAGTAATTGGACACAAAATGTAACAGGATCACCTTTTGCGCAACTCGCGAAGGTACTGGTAACGGCAGTATCGGTGGCTGAGCTTCTGCTGAAATTGGCACTGTTTGCTCTGCTGATGAAGATGTCGATGATACTTGAATCACCTCTACATCCTTATGTGCTGTTTGTGAAGTTTGAGATGAAGAAACTGCAGCAGGTACAGACTGCAATAGCTGACCTGGAGTTACCAGTGATGGTGCTGGTGTTTCTGTGCGAATAGAATTGGATTTCCCAACAATAGTGGAGGTAGATTGAGACGAGGTTTGAAATGACAAGGCTGGACCAGAAATTGCACTAGGTTTGTTGGAGATTGGTGGCGCAATAGCATTTATATCCAGGCTAGACGTACCCAAAGGAGCCAGAGATGGCAAACTAGAACTTTGTGCAACTGCTGGAAGGCCAGAATTAGGCGGTGCCTTGTTAGGCACCGAGTTTCCTAATGTTTCAGAAGCTAGTGTAGCTGAAGGCACCAGAGGCAGAGTTGTTGGCAGAGTTGACGGCAGAGTTGTTGGCAGAGTTGACGGCAGAGTTGTTGGCAGAGATGACGGCAGAGTTGATGGTGCCAAGGAAGTGAGGCTAAAATTCAGGTAACTAGAACTGGCAGGAGGCATAGGAGATGGAACTTCAGGGAAGTTTGAAGCTCCAGTGGGTAAAGATGCATTAAAATTAGGATATTGTATTGGCTGCTGCATTGAAGAAGGCATTGGCAGCCCAGGTGGTGGACGAAGCAAAGATTGCTGATGCAAATGCGGAAGCCCATTTGGGGGGCCATAGTATCCTTGCCAGTACATTGGCATAGCAAGCCCACCACCATTTGCGCTAGGAGGAGGTGGGGTAGCTCCCCAAGACCCTATATTACCTCCAGGTTGGAACAGTGGCATGCCACCTTGGAAATTTGACCCATGGAGTCCCAACTGCGCATTATGGGAACTAAGATCTGTCAAAGACCCACTAACGGCAGGAGGCAAGCTCGTAGATGTAGAAACTGGGCGAGGAAAGTGAGACTGCATAAGAAATTAGAAAGAATTCAGAATGGGGTAGCCTGATTTAACTTATAACGTGATAAAAAGGTCTTCATTCCAATTACCTGAATAATTGCTGGATCATTGTTTATAGGTGGTGGCGTAGGCTGAACCGGTGGAGAAGATTTAACCTGTAAATCCTGTAAAAAGAAACTTCAAGAATGTTTGAGGATCTTTCTACTCACATAAATATATCAACCAACATTAAATACCAAGCGTTAACAGTTGAATTTTGAGATAATATCTGTAGTTCTTTTTATTTTTTCTTTTTTTGAAAAAAGGTAAAATTTCAGTGCGTGCCATGTATCAGAGTCATTCAAAACAAGGGCTAAAAACCAGCAATTATTACGTAAAAGCATCCAAGATCAGTCCTCTTATTGCCTGTCAGCTCATTTTCTCTGAATCTTGTAGTCATATTGGCTCCATTGTGATCTATCTTTGAGAATTATCAAAGTGAAATGATTGCACCTTCGAAGACAAAGAGAGATCGATTGAGGAGCTTAAGTCCCTCTTTTTTCATTCTCTGTATTCTTGGACTTTTGCTTATTTAGCTCCTATTGTTTTAAGCTTTAATAACTTTCTTGTACACTTCTCTTCCCCTTCTTAGGGGGTCCCTTGTATACTTCCTGTGTACCAGGGCTGCGCCTTTTTTGCGCTTTTAATATATTTTCTCTTATTAAAAAAAAAAAAAAAAAAAAGAGAATTATCAAAGTCAAATTTTTTTATTTTACACCAGTGCACACCAAAAGGCAAAAATAACTGCTCTGCTTTAAGGGATTAAAAGTCAATGACAAAGCCTACATATAAGTGCATATCTGTTGCAGTTATCTCAACTCATCAAGCATACAAGGTCAGATCTGACACGGGGAACCACTAGAAACAATGTATTGACTTTATCCCACAAGAATAACTGACACTTTGAAATTATTATGCATATAAGCATATTACTTGAATAAATATCCCAAACAAACATTCAGAGCAGTTAAAGAGCGTCTTTACTTAAGTTACCTTGATGTCACTCCCACGGAACAGTATATATTCATAAATTTTGTCGCCTGGAGGGACTTGTGGGCCATCTTTTTTCCTTCCTTCTGTTCCAAATGATCGTACTGCCGCATGACAAGAGAAAAACAAGAATTAACAATCCATCTAAAACATATCTTAAATAAATAATAGATCAGACAGAGAAACAAAAAACAGTACATGAAAAGCGACCTATATACTGTTTGATGAATACACATTATGGCCCAAACATAAAATATTTATATATAGCCCAGAATTGCTGTGTCCTCCATATTAGTTGCTCACATTCATGCTTTCATGGATTAACAATAATAGAGACTAATAGAGGTAGTATCACTTTCATGGATAAACAATAATAGAGACTAATAGAGGTAGTACCAAGATCAACTGAGACTTTGACAGGGATAAAAATATTATGTCGTCAACTGAGACTTTTAACAGTTGAGATCCAGTCTGTACTGAGACACCATAATATCATGACTCCCCAGTCACACAATTAACTAACCCAAGCCTGTCACTATGACAAATCAGTATAACCCAAATGAAAAACATCTCTACAGACACATTAATCTTCCAATGACCGCCCATGTAGTCCACATCAAAAACTTCTATGTCAGGGTGTTGTGAGTGCAAATGTGAGTGTTAAATCCCACATTGAGGAAAAATAAACAAAGTGAGTAATTACTATACATAAGTGGACCCAAACTCATTAGCTTAAGCTTTTGGGTTGGTGTGGCATCCAAACATGTATACCAATGTGCTCTTGGTGGACTCACTCCCTAACACTTGGCATGCTTACTCAACCCATGCCCTCTAAAGATATGAGGTTTCATTTCAAACCTTACTTTTTGTTTTATGTAACATAGTAATTATCCTTTATCGATTGGGGAAGATGGCTGAGTGGACTAAACCATGCGACTTCACAACAAACTTGTTTTATGCTTCTTTTACTTCTTAAGCAAACACTCACTCCCAAAACACATGGAAACAACTTTTTGCCATTCATTAGTTGTTGGGAAAGAAGATATTGAGCAACCAATCAACTTAATCGAAACGTTGAAACGCATTCACTGAAACGATATGAATTAGATATGCTAAACCCAGTATTACCACAATAAAAGTAAAATCGATATACATAGAAAAAGTAATACTAGAAACCACATTTTTATCCCACAATGCTGATGTAGCAATCCCCACCAACCATTGGTTTTTTTCTTTAACATTGATTGATCCAAGGGTTGGTTGAAACTGTGATATCAGCATTGTGGAATAGTTGTGGGAGAAAAATATAGTTTCTAGCATTACTCTACATATAAAAATAAATGTATTTGAAAGGAAAAAAAACAAAAAACAAAAAAAAAAAAAAAAAACAATTTTTGACTGCTAAAAGCAACACAAACAGTTTCCCAGCACCCAACGGACTCTAAGTCGATAAGTTAGACTTTCAACAATTACGCCATAAGGAAAATTTCCAAAAGCCCAAACCTTGCCAAAGCATCCAAATGTGCCACTAATGAGCAGAACACCATAGCATTGCAAAACGAACTTAATTACAGATTCAAGAACATTGACAAGATTCAATTCGTGATTTGCACTGGACCCTCGAATTTAATAATAAGTAAAATCCATCAAAAATGGGCATAAGAATTCAGTCTAAAAGTCTACAATTTGCCATCAGGCTTCAAATTCAGTTCAAGCAACGCATCCTACCAGTTATAATATCTCAAAGAAAAAAATCTACATAGAACAAAACACCGTAATCCACGAAATGGAAATAAGTCCGAGAAAAGGGTAAAAAAGAAAATAACAAAATCAAAATTGAAAACGATACCGTTTCTGAGAGCGATACTGGACTCATCGGCGTTGATTTGGTGGAGAACGCCCTCGTATCGGATCTCGCTCTTGGAAGTCAAGCTTATCAAGCTCCCAATGTACGAATCCGCCGCTGAGCTCGATCTCGACGCACTTTCCGAAGCCATACTCTTCCAATTCCAATCATAAACTACGATTAACACACAAACACAGGCAGAGCGCGAGCGCGCGAGAGAGAGAGAGAGAGAGTAGGGTTTAGTTTTTGGGGGCTGCGAGTCGTGGCTTCTGTGATTATCTGTTCCTGTTTGTGCAAAATGAAGAGATCTAATAGAGCCTACGCTTTGCGTCTTTTGGCAAATATTATGATTTTGACCGAGCAGCCAATGGGAGAGCGCCACGCTGGAAGGCTTTGGACTGGCTGGTCTTTTTGGTGGAAATTGAGGAGAAGTTTGGTCCAAATCGTACCGGGGGCGGGGGACGTGCTGTACGTGTTTCCAAACGCTGGATTGGGGTTGCGCACGTAGGCGGAGGTGCTGAGTGGCGATACAACTGGAGTGTGCACGTGAGATGCCAACAGATTCTACGATTGCAATTGTGGTGGTCATATTTTCATCCTACCACACAAGTGCTACAAAAAACATTATTGAAGTATTGAGGTTTTTCTTGTAGGGATTTTTTTATTTTAAATAGTTAAAATAGATTTTGGACTATTTTATTGTTCTTATTCGGCTCCTTACTTTGAAAAAAAAAATAAAGAGCATGAAATGATTCTCTATTAGTATGGAGCTATTTCATTTCATACTCTTCTTTTTTATAATAAAATATTAATTTTTCTCTCCAATTTTTTTATTTTTCTAATTTTATTAATTGGATCAATAATAATAAAAAAAATCTTAAAATATTAATATTTAAATGAAAAAAAAATCAAAGTGGGTCTCTAATTTAGAGAGCCGGATATATGTATTTAAAAAAAGTGGCTCTTTAAAGTAAATAAAACTGATTTTACTCCCTATTTTGAGAATAAAAGTAAAAAGCCGAATGATAATGCTTTTACCCATATGATTGCTTGGAAGTGATGCTTAAATAACTTTTTCATGTGTTTTAAATTGTAAATTTTTTTTTAAAAAAAAAAATTATAAATAATAATATAAATCACATTTTAATTTCAAAATTATCTAATAATTTTAATATTGCCGTCACAACTAACCTTTTATCAGACTTTATTAAAAATTAAAAAAAAAACAAAAATTAATTTGAATTACCACATTAACATTGTAAAATAATAATAGAATAAAAATATAGTATATATATATATATGTGTGTGTGTTGTTTTTTTTATTTGCTCACGTATTTATTTTTTGTAACACAATTTTTATTTCTTATAAACAATAAAAGAATAGTTATAATCACGAGTACAATGTATTAAATCCTACATCTCAAACTTTTATATGAATGATAAATAGCACTTCATAACAAGGTTAGTTATCAAATTTATAAGAGTAATAAAATATATTTTTATCCTATAATGTTGATGTGATAGTCTTAACTAATCATTAAATTAGTAATTATTAAAAAAAAGTTTAAGGTTTATTGAGATTATTATGTCAGCATTGTAGATAGTTATATGATAAAAATATAATATATAGCATTTCTCAATTTATAATACACTTTGACATCTTCTATTACATATTGTTCTATCACATTAAGTGTTCATTTGGTTTAACAGTTTTTAAAATGTATAATTTAAAAATATTGCAATTTTAAAACACAATTAATCAAAATTCAACTTTTAAAAGCGCAATTAAGTGCCAAGTCGAATATGTAAAAGATTGCATGCACTACACCCTGATCCCTCCCATAATATGTGAAAACGTTGATTTTTTCAGATTTTCAAAGTATCATTTTTTCTTTTTTCAAAAGTACTCAAAATCATTTTTTCTTCAAAGAAGATGGATTTAAGTAATAGATAAGCAACAATAACAATTTCAAAAACTTGGTTACGATATATTGTCAATTTTTAAACATTATATGTAAAAGTAAATAAGTTGTAAAATCTTTGAGGATAAAATATATATTTTCCCATTTTTTAATAAGAGCTGGTCTAATAGCTGATTAATAATGTCATATAAGTAAAGTGAGATAAAAGTGTGGTTTATAACATTTAGTTCTCTCTCTCTATCTCTCTTTTTTGCTTATTGACAATTTAAAAAATAATGCTATATAATATACCAATATCTTACAAATATTTCAATATGTTGATGTGATTGGGTCTAATTGTTATTGGATATTTTGTTCAACGAGAAAAAGTTGATCTAATGGCTACTACATAATGCCACATTAATATAGTGAGATATATATAAAAAATGTTACATACCATACAAACATCTCAAAAATATTGCACAAAGTTGACTAGATAAGGTCTAGTAGTTATTGGATTGGCCCTTCTATATATTGGACATTGTCACGTCAATTTTATGAATGATATTTATGTGATGTATAGCATTTTTCTTTAAAATACCGGTGTGGTATATAACATTTTTTTTATTTGAAAATATATATAATTAGTTCCAACTTAATGAACATGTTTCCATCCCACTCTCGCAAAGAAAGAGATATCAATTGAAGTAGAGGTCAATAACAATTTTGCGAATAAATAAATCACTGCTTAAGAACACTAGTAGGAGTTTTCTTAAAATTTATTATCTTCTATAGATGTAAGGAAAACTCTTAAAAACATTAATGTAACAGCTTATCTTGGTGTTTCTTAAATTAAGGAAACACTAAGTGAACAAAGAATTATACCATAAATTTAAGAAAGTAAAAATAGTTTCCTTAACATTATTTTAACATAAAAAAATTTTATTTTATTTTTTTATCTATTTTCTTTAGCATTTGTTCAGATAATATTTAAATGATATAATGAAAGGATAATAGAAGCTATTGTGAAGTTCATTTAAATATGGAAGTAAAAAATTATTTGATTCTCTATATTTTAAAAAAAATTAAAGAAAATTGCTGAAAGTGATAGAATTAACAAATTACGTGATGCTCTCAAGTTGGGGCCAACTCTGAGGAAAACCACAAGGCCCATAATTGGTCCTAGAAATCGGCCGTCCAAAAATTTTGGCAGGCCCTGGCGTATGGGCCTGCCTAAGTACACCGACGTCGTATCGAGCGCAACCAAGGGCCGACAAGAAAACAAAGAACGCGAGCCTTCCTCGCACTCCACTCATTATTATTTCACTCTGGAGCGCTCAGAAAGAAGAAACCGAAGCCTTCAAAAAAAAAAAACCGAAGGAACAACAAGCACAAACCTGTGGTTTGAATTCAAATGTTCCGTTCTCTCGATTCACATACACGCCGAATTCCCCATTGAAACTTCTGATATTAATCTCGGTTCTGGCTACATCGCCACTGTACGGAATAGCGGGATCTCTCGGGGATTCTAGGGGTTTCAAGAAAGCGTTTCCACTGTATTTTCTTTATTTCTTGGTTTACGATACGGCGGAGTTCGTAAATGTTCACGACGACGACGCCGCAGAGGAAGGCGTGGCCGGTGACAACGTCACCGAGGAGCGCTGTTCCGAACCCGGCGAGTGCGGTGGCGAAGGGCAAGGCCGTGGCGTTTGCCGAAGGTTCGGCGCCTCCGCCGCCGCTGCGTTCGCTGAGTGGTGACGTGGCGGCGGGGTTGGGTACGGAGAATATGGAGGACTGGAAGCGGTTGAGGGAGGCCGGGTTGCTGGACGAGGCGGCCATGGAGAGGAAGGACCACCAGGCGCTCTTGGAGAAGATCTCGAAGCTTCAGAGCGAGGTTAATTGAATATCTTTTTTCTACGTTTTGGGTTGGTTCTCTTTGATGGGTGGGTCTGGAATGCGTTAAATTCTGATTAGTGGGCGATGTTCAATTTTGTTAATTAGGTTTTAGTTTTTGAAAAATTCAAAGGGGAATAGATGTTGGTAGTTTGTGTTACTGGGAAATTTAAGGTGTGTGTGAACGTTATTGAATTTCTTTTCGATGTTTGGGTTGGTGTACTGTGATGGGCTTGGAATGCGTTAAATTCTGAAAAATGGGTGATGTTCAGTTTTGTTGATTCGGTTCTAGTTTTTGCATAATTTTGAGCCGAATAGGTGTTAGTAATTTGTGTTATAGGGGAATTGAGGGTGTATATAGAGGTTTATAGATTGGAAATATTGCTGTCAAGTAGGAAGAGTTTCTAGGAAAATAGTTTTATAGGAAGCAATTTATTGGTTTTATTACCCTTTTCTGAGTTCTACACATTGACCGCTTCGTTGGATTTTTCCTTTGGACACCCCTCTTTTTGAAAGTGAGGATAATGTCTCTAAATCTCGTTAGCACAATCAAGACATTTGGTGGGAGCAATTAGCTTACATTCCAGAAAAAGTTGTACATGTGTATTTTTGTGGGAGCCATTGCCTTATATTTCTGTTCTTTGTGTTGCGTGATCCTCTGGTTCTTCTGTATTATATGTGAGATACTTTGGAATTATTTGGCAAAGCCTTGTATTAGAGGAATTCTCTTACATCGTCTAATAAACTATTATTTTGGGCAGCTTTACGACTACCAGTACAACATGGGGCTTCTCTTGATTGAGAATAGAGATTGGACATCGAAGTACGAAGAACTGAGGCAAGCGCTGGCAGAAACTCAGGAGATCCTCAAACGTGAACAGTCGGCACACTTTATTGCAGTATCTGAAGTTGAGAAGCGAGAGGAGAATTTGAGAAAAGCTTTGAGTACTGAGAAGCAGTGTGTGAGAGATGTATGCTACTGCTTTCTATCTTTTCTTTAGTCTCAAAGTTGTCCCATCATCCTGGTTGTTTATGGTTGCCTGCTATGTATGATCTTGATAGGCACGAGTGTCCTTGAGTACCAAGGCTATGATACTTGTAATGTGTTTTTTAATAACTTATGTATGTATGGTATTTCTCTGTGCATTATTTTTATATATATTTGCTGTTTTTTCTTTTTTTTTTTTGAAATATGATCTTCATCTTTGTTATTATTTTAGAAGATCAGTTATGCAAAAGTTCAATTGACATATCTACAGATTTCTTTAAATGTGTGATTCTTAATAAATATCCTTGCCATCTTAATCAAGTCTCTTAATTGGAGATCTTTTTACATTCTTCAATGCCTTACTGGTGGAACAAATTTGTTTTTGCTAGAGTTCCTGCATTCCTAATTCTGTATCATCTTTGCAGCAACTTCCCTAAATTCCATTCCCTTTTCTAAATGTTGGAAAAACTCCTAAAAATCCATGCGACAAACTCCCATGTTCCCACCAAGGGAACCACAAGTGTTACCCTAAATCTAGGGTAGAGCCTTTTTAATATAAAAAGGCTTTCTCTTTTTTATAGCATTTGTTTGAAAGAATATTTAAATGACTTCCTCTTTCCTTTCTCTTTCCCCTAGCATTTATTTGAAAAAATATTTAAATGGTATAGGGAAAGGATAATGGAAGGTATTGTAAAATTTATTTAAATAGAGAAACAAAAAATAGCTTAGTTTCCTAAATTTAAGGATAATCTAAGGGAAGCTGCTTCTAGTGTTCTAACAAGTTGACATTTAGACTTAGCCACTACTGAATGCTGCTTTTTAATTTAAAGAATTGAAGGGATGCGTTTCAATTTGCTCTTTCTATTACTTTGGGTTATTTTGTTTGTACTTGGAGTGTAATTTACTACCTTGGTGTCTTGCTATTGATATCTTGGTCATGTGTATCTTCAATGCAGCTTGAAAAGGCTCTGCGTGAAATTCAAAAGGAGCATGACCAAGTTAAGCTTGTATCTGAGACAAAGTTGACTAGTGCAGATGCTTTGGTTGTTGGAATTGAAGAGAAATCTTTGGAGGTAGAAGAAAAATTGCATGCTGCTGAAGCCAAGCTTGCTGAGGTAAACCGAAAGAGGTCGGAATTGGAGATGAGATTGCAAAAGGTGGAGGCTCATGAAAGTGTTCTCCAGAGGGAGCGTCTATCCTTAACAACCGAGTATGCTTTATGCTCAGCATCTTTAATGTGATAGTTAATGATCATATACACACAACCTGGTTACACAGAGGCACACACACGCACTTCATTGAGCATGCAACTCGCTTCAATTGGTGTTTGGCATTATGTTTACATGTCTTCCAATTGCACTTAGGCAAGAAGCACATAAGGAAATTTTTTATAAACAAAGAGAGGACTTGCGAGAGTGGGAGAGGAAACTACAGGAAGGGGAGGAGAGGCTATGCAAGAGCAGGAGAATCTTTAATGAAAGAGAGGAGAAGGCTAATCAAATAGATGCAACTCTTAAGCAAAAAGAGAGGGACCTCGAAGAGGCTGAAAAGAGGATCGATTTATCCAACTCAACATTGAAAGAGAAGGAAGATAATATCAATAAAAGGCTGGAGGACTTGGTTGTAAAAGAGAAAGTGGGTCTCTTTTTCAGTTGAGCTGTTTTAATAAGTCTAATTCATCTAAAGCTTGTTAATAACTCCTTTGTTTTGTTAATTTGATTGCAGAAAGCCAACTCTCTGAGAAGCTCCTTGGAGATGAAGGAGAAGGAATTACTTGTGTTGGAAGAAAAGCTTAATGCTAGAGAAAGAGTGAGTTCCAACACTTTTTTTCCTACTTAGTAAAATTTGACTCAACAATTTTTATTTTGTTTTACTTGTCAAAAAAAAAAAAAAAAAAAATTGAAAGGGTGGACCTACTGTCATTTAGTGATGAAATGCTGTGCATGTAGGTAAGTGCTTGGTGTATGCTGATTTTTTTTGATAAGGTCAAATTTTATTAAAAAATCGTAAAGTGTCCCTAAGTACATAGGGAGTATACAAAAGGAACACATAGAAAGAGAAAACAAAGGAAACAAGAACCCAAAAAAACACTCACATTGAAACCCCCACCCTAACCCTAGAGACCCAATACAACTACAAGAAAACACCCCCAACCCAACAACCCAAATTCTCATAACACTGACATAACCCTTTTCCCTTTGCCATTGCTAGAGCCTTCAAAATTAATGGAACATTTCAAGTGTATGCTTGGTGTATGCTGACTGAATGGGAGAGAGTGTCATAAAATCAATGAGAGCTCTTTTCATGCTAGACTTACAATGTTATCTATCCTTAGATATGGTGGCTTGGATTCTTTGACACCTGAGTTATTATGGAGATGCTTATAAACAACTGGATGATATCTCTTCTGAGGATGAGATGCATGTTTGCACATGATTTAAATTAGATGCTTCAACTTGTGATATGGAAGACTGTGATAGCTATTCTGAATGATACAGAAACTTATCTGCCCTGTTTGTGTAGGTGTGTGTTTCAGGCCTTTTTGGTCAAGTAGGGTCCTTTGTATTGTTTATTGTGTTATTTATGCCTAAAGGACTTGAATAGCTTTTGGTACTTTGATTGATTCAGCAGTCTGACATTTCATATATCTGGCTTATGTTACAGGTGGAGATTCAGAAGCTTCTTGACGAGCAAAGGGCTATTCTTGATGCAAAAATGCAGGAGTTTGAACTGGAACTAGAAGAAAAAAGGAAATCCCTTAATGAGGAATATAGTAGCAAGTTAGATGATGTGGAGCAGAGGAAGGTTAAGATCAACCATGAGAATGAAAAGTTGAAAAAACAAGAGCAATTGTTGGATAAGAGACAAGAGAGATTGAATGAGAAAGAGAAGGACATTGAGACTAAGATGAGAACTTGTAAAGAGATAGAAAAGGCTGTGAAAGCTGATGAGAAAAGGCTGGAGGCAGAAAAGCAACAAATAATTGCTGATCAAGAGAGACTGCAAATTCTCAGAGATGAGATTGAGAAGGTAAGGAATGAGAATACTCAGCAGAAGCAGCAAATTCATGAAGAGAGTGAGAAACTGAGGATAACTAAGAAAGAGAGGTCAGAACATCTCCGAATGCAGTCACAATTGAAACAGGAGATAGAGAATTACAGACTTCAAAAGGAGCTGCTTTTGAAGGAAGGTGAAGATTTAAAACAAGAACGAGAGAAGTTTGAGAAAGAGTGGGAAGTGTTGGATGAGAAAAGAGCTGATATTAGTAGGGAGCTAAGGCAAATTGTTGAAGAAAGAGAAAACTTGGAGAAGTTGCAGCACTCTGAAGAAGAAAGGTTGAAAAAAGAGAAACATGAAATGCATGAAAATATAAAGAGGGAGTTGGAAGCTCTTCAACAGGAGAAAGAATCATTTGCCTCCTTAATGAAGCATGAACAACTAGCTTTGTCTGAGAAAGCTCAGAATGAGCGTAGTCAAATGCTTCAAGAGTTTGAATTGCGGAGAACAGATCTTGAGACTGATTTGCAGAAAAGACGTGAACAAATGGAGAAGCACCTGCAGGAAAGGGAAACAGCATTTGAGGAGGAGAGAGAGAAAGTGCATAATAATATTAATCATTTGAATGAAGTTGCTGAGAGGCAATGGGAAGAAGTGAAGTCTGAAAGGCATAGAATACAGAAGGAAAGAGAGGAACTTAAATTGAACCAGAAGCAGCTGGAAGTAAACCAACTTGAAATGCGTAAAGATATTGATGAGCTTGGCAGTCTTAGCAGGAAGCTCAAGGAGCAGCGGGGACAGTTTATTGAGGAAAGAAGACGCTTTCTTGCGTTTGTTGAGACGCTGAAGAATTGCAAAAGTTGTGGGGAAATCACGAGGGAGTTTGTTTTCTCTGATCTCCAAGTACCTGAAATGGAAGATAGGGAGATTATTCCTCTGCCAAGGCTGGATGATGAATTTTTGAAGAGCTCTCAAGGCAATGTAGCTGCTTCTGATTTGGGACTTTCAGAAACTGGTGGTAGCTTGTCGTGGCTCCGAAAATGCACCTCAAAGATTTTAAACTTATCGCCAGGGAAAAAAATTGAGCATGTTACTGCTCCAGTTTTGACAGAGGCTTCGCCACCATCGACCATGCTGGTCAATGTAGAACAAAATAAAAAGGTGCCTGGTATGCTTGTCAACAAAGGAGCCAGAGGGCATGGTATTTCAGAGAATGAACCACAACCATCTTTTGGGATAGCTACTAATTCTTTTGATGTCCAGGAGCTCCGATCTGATAGCATCATCAGAGAGGTGGATAGTACGTGTGCTCCATCTGTCGATGATCATAGCTATATGAACAGTAAGGTACAAGAAGTTCCCGAAGATTCCCTGCAATCTGAACTGAAGAGTAGTCGGCGCAAGCCTGGGAGGAAGGGCAAGTCAGGAGTGAGTAGAACACGCTCTGTGAAGGCAGCTGTTGAAGAGGCAAAAGTTTTTCTCAGGGAAACCTCAGAAAAAACAGAACTGAATGCTAATGTCCAGCCTACGGATATTGACCCTATCAAAGAGGAAAGCAGGGGTGATTCCAGTCGTACTAAGAACGTAGCTAGTAGGAATGCAAGGAAAAGGCAACATGAACAAACCTCAAGGATAACAGAGAGTGAGCAGGATGCTGGCAATAGTGAAGAGCAATCTGAAAGTGTCACAGCTGGTGGACGCAGAAAGAGGCGGCAAACAGCTGTTCCAGTTGTGCAAACTTCAGGAGAGAACCGATACAATCTCAGGCGACATAAGATGTAAGTTTCTTAGTTTTTTTGTATCAGTGAACCACTTGGTACAATGCAGTTAACCATAAAGTTCTAGATGCAAAATTTTGTGTGCAGTTACTGGTTGTGGGGAAGGAGGCCTTTATCTTTTGGTTCCAGGGAAAGTAAAGGTTGAGGATATGTCAAAATTGTATTGATTTGACAGTAATAGAATAAAGAGATAGGCCAAAGCTCGTTGCCTTTGCATTTATGAGTTTTTCACTTATATCTTTTATTTGTAGTTTTTTTGTTTTGATGTTTTTTTATTTATTTATAAATATACTCTTGGCGAGTCCATCTCTGACATGTCAGCAAACTCATGCTTGGTTGACCCCATCATTGTTGTTGGCTGTCTCCTTCACTTTTAGAGTAAATTTTTTTTAATCGACATTAATGGGCCTCTTTTACAGGTTAGGGTTAACTTACCATGTCAATTATGTGATTGAAGTTTAATATTTAGTTGAATGGGTTTAGTACGTCCCTGAATGGGTGTTTCTGTATCTTTGTTATACTTCCTGTCTATCAGGGCTAAACCCTATCTGTTTCTTTTAATAACAATTTATTGCATATCCCTAAAAAAATGTGCCTCTTTCATGAAGTTTTTGTTCACAAACATCTCACAGTTCCATCTCGACTTCCAATCAATTTATTCTTCTGCTTCTGTAATTGGTTTCTTAAGATCAATGGTGTAGATGAACTTTCTGGTATATTTATACACAAAAAGTTGCATTAAGCATTAAACAATGATTTAATCGGGATTATCGAGCAGGAGAGTTTCATGTTTGTTAACTTTCGTCTTGAAATTACTAATTTTGGAGCAATCAAATCATTGTGTGATTTGGCTCAAAGGGATAAACAAAAAGAAACAACACTTTGCCGCTTGTAAGAACTTCGCAACCAACACGACCGTCTTGCATTTACAGCTTAGAAAATTAAATAGCAAATTCTCTTTCCCAATGGTTAAAGGTCTCCTACGGTTGGTGTATACCAGCATACTAGTGATAATGTTAATATTGGAACTATTGGAATTGAAGGTGATTGCCTGATTGGAGTATGACTTTTGGGGTATTCCTTGGATATCAAGGGCATTTTTGGATATCTTTCCAATAATAACTGAAAAAGAGGTATAAGTAGAATATGTCCTTATATAGAAAGAATACAAGGAAGGTTAATTTTCTAAACACGTTATGATGCCATCGAATCAAACAATAAGTAGAACATGTCCTTCTATAGGAGATACTATAATATAATTAATGAATCATGCTTTATAGCCGTTTCAGGCTTGAAGCAGTTCAATTCATCTACTGAAACATAATCATGCATGTCTTACATGGTACTCACTTAAGTTGTACTAGTCAAGAAAAGAGCTGATTGTTCTAAAATATTGTCTAAACATTAATCAGTGCAGGGAAGGTCACAGAAGCACACACCTCAGCTGACCCGACAATAACAAGGGAGAAAGAAGCTGGTGGTGGTGGTGCAGTGGAAGTAGTACCAATCCCTGCAGCTGTTTCTGCACCATCAGTGGGAGTTGCTTGCAACAATGGCCAAATTACACAATTGGTGCAAGTTACAACAGTAAAAAGTGTGGAGATCTCTGAGGATAGAGCTGTTAGGGTAAAACTTACCTTTCCTGTTTTCAGTGTGTGTGTGTTGTTCTAAGATGTTTGTTAGCCTTATTTCCTCAAGTATCTTGTTAATAATTTTGTTTTTCCTTTTGATTTGTTGTAATAATGCAGTTTAAAACACTATCAGGCATTGTTAATGACGATGCCGATGTGGCAAAGTTGATTGAAAAATCCTATTTGAGTGAGGAAGTGAATGGTACACCAGAATATGGCAATGAAGACGAGAATGGGAGCACAATCCATGAGTCTGAAGATGACGATGATGATGAGTTGGAGCATCCTGGTGAAGTGTCAATGGGAAAGAAGATATGGACTTTCTTCACAACGTGATGGCTGCTATTGTTTCTTCAGTTCACTCTTAGGAGCTCCTCTCTCCCTTTCTCTCTGTAAAATTTGGGAAGCTGTAGCTTTAGTTGGTGGGATTTTGAAGCATTGTATTTTTTTTCTTGTTTTGTTGTCCTCCTGTAATTTCGGGGAAAGAAAAAGGCTGGCGGATGGTGGAGGGGTGCTCTCTGTGTAGGACTTGGGTGCATGAGGTGTTTCTAATACAGCATGCCCTAGTTTATTTTATGTAGTATTTTGATGGTGCAATTTCAGCATATTTTTTTTGCTTAAGTGCTGGTTCACACATCTATTCTGTCGCCATGAAATCTGAATTATGTATGCTTAATTGCATGGATGACGGATAGTTCTTTTGGGTTCTTACATGTGTGTGCTTCTGGGTAAGGATTCCTCTTTATTTGAAAAAGTGCTCTTTCAGCAAATATTGTGTAAAGAGCTGCTTTTGTGTAGGCCGTTGGGATCACTAGCCCAAGTATGTTTGCACATATGTCGTCTTTATCTTGATGAATCATGATGCAAAAAATGATATTAAATAATATAAATAAGTAAATCGCCCCATGGGCCATGGCATATGAATAGTGTTTGGATTTCGGAGGTTGTCATATGTTTTGAAAAGTTTCAATTACTAAAAATAAAAACTATCAATTAATAAGTTCAGGTTGTATATACATTTTGTGAAGGTTTTGCGGTCTGGAATTTGTATGGGAAATTCAAAGATGGCCTTAACAAATTGAAGCAGGGAGAACTTACATAAAAATAATAAAAATAAAATAAAATAATAATCTAAAAAAAATAATAATAATAAAAGGAAGAAGGGAGTCTAGGGAGAGGGCGCAGGAACGACAAGAAAGGGAACCCAAAGCCAAAGAGCACAGGCTGACGTCAGGCCCGAGAGCTTTTTCAGTTTTCTTCTTTTGGTAAAATGAGAATCGCGAGAAAGTTGATGAAATGAAACAAAAACATCCCTCTTTCTCTTTCACCCCCATATAAACCAATAGAAAAAGAGAAAAAGGAGACCTACTTGTCCAACAACAAATATGGCCTATCGACCCACAAGTGCCATGTGCTCTCTCTCTCAATTTATCAAAACTAACCCAGAAGTGTTGCATGATCGAAGTGGAGTGGGAGGGGTATGGCTCGAGCCAGGGCTAAGATGATCTCCCCCCTCCCGGCTCCCTCGGGCCTCTGCCCTTGTTGGTAATGGTAGCTGAAAATGGCAAAGACGCGTTTAAACGTCAAGTACTCAAAATGGCAAAGAATTGATCAAAATGGACAGAGCTCTTTGCATTAATTATTGCATACACTACAACTACGAAACTTCCTCACTTCTCCCTTTATTTATAACGCTCTCTCATTCGCTTTTTCGTAAGTCATGCTAATATATATAAATCTTATTCGTTTATTTATTTTTTTTTTTTAAAAAAAAAAAACACAATTTTCGTGTGAACAGTAGCAATTTTCATTGTAAAAAAAAAAAAAGCACCAGGTACAGCAAATGGGTATTCCCACACTGATCGATCACCTTCCTGCTTTCGGAGAAGATCCTGTTACGATTTTTGCATTTAAAGGTTTAGTAAATTTTCGGATTAGAAAAAATAGAAACAAGAAGGCCATATATATTTAATTAAAGTCGCTGAAATTTTTCCTTTGATTTTTTTTTTTCTTATTATTTTTTTTTTAAAAAAATTTTACTTGTTCTTTTTAAAACCGTGCCATCTTCAAAATCGAGACCTCCCTTAATATGAGGCTTGCTAGGCGTCTGTTAGCGTCCATTTTTTATGGAAAAAAAAAATGCTTTTTATTATTAAAAAATAGGCTTAAACTTATCAAATTCTTAATTCATTTTTTTTTAAAGTTATAAAATGGAGATGAAATAAGCTTTAATCTGTTTTTTTGTTAAAAAAAATAGTTTTTATTATTTTTTTTCTAAAAAAATAAAATAAAATTTAATAAGTTTAAACATATTTTTTTAATAAAAAAACATTTTTTTTTTTTTTAATTTTTCTTTACACTAAAGACTGACGATAGACGCCTATTTCTACTCCCTCCAATATAATTTCTGATGGCTGAAAACCACTCACCCCAATTTTCCCCCAAAAAATAGAAACATGGAGCCCTCGAGCTTCAAGTTCCCCCCAAATTTTCGCGTAGCTCTCTCTCGCTCTTCTTGTTTGAGCGTACGCAAGCAGAGATCTAGATCGTGCATTAAGAAATCTCTCAGACCCATGTAATCTTCCTCTGCAAGTTTTTGCCTTTTTAATATTTTCAGATTATGTTCTGTGGATCTGCTTGTCTGTTTGGCACGCTTGCTCAATGTTGGTTTTTCTATAGATCTGCTTGTATTTTGATTTGTTTGAAGTGGATTTTCATTCGTTGTTGAGATTTCTTTTTGAATTTTATTTTTCAGTTTT
The DNA here is from genome assembly GCA_900184695.1 of Betula pendula. Classification (NCBI taxonomy): domain Eukaryota; kingdom Viridiplantae; phylum Streptophyta; class Magnoliopsida; order Fagales; family Betulaceae; genus Betula; species Betula pendula. The sequence continues at coordinate 65,245 of FXXK01000089.1, read as the reverse complement.
TATTTGATTTGAAAAAACTTTGATTTGAAAAGTTGAAACATCCAAAAGAATGTATCTTTGTGTTCTTTTATTGAAAAATTAGATAAATCTAATCTAATCTAATATCTAAATATATATAATCTAATATCTAATCATATATATATATATTATATATATATGTATATAAAAGCTGAATTTACATTAGAGAGTACTTAAATTGCGACATGTGACATGCTTACAATTTTGAAATATGATAGGAACCAAGCCTTTTAGTGACTGAATCAGCTATGAGTGTTTATTGAGTGAGACGTGCGTGCGTGTACGTGTTAATAAAGCTTTTTGAGTCTTGACTATTGAGCTATCACTTGTGAAATTTTTTTTAAAAAAAAATCCAAAGAAAAACTAAAAAAGTAATGAAACATGCACTTTTTCTGCTCCCCACCTGCCCCTTTTTTATGTCATGCGTTCCTTTTGTGTCATGAGTTTGATGTCTTCATCCGTTTTTGTGCAACGTTTTGATTTTGTGCAACATTTAATTTTTTGTTACAGACTTTAAAACTATGAACCCACCATCTCTTTGTTTCTTCCTTTTCACTATTTCTCTATCTGCCCGATTAAAGTTTATTTGTTTTAGATTTGAACTTCCCATCGTCTGTCTATTTCTTCTTCTACGTTGTCTTTCTAACACTACTAGTAAGCTTTCTTTGTTCTAGATTTCTTTGTGTGTGTGTGTGTTTTTTTTTTTTTTGTTTCTCTGATTATGTCTTTGTAATTATGTGTTTTTGCTGTGAATGCAATGTTCAAATAAAGCTTCGTGACTCTGGGTTTTCACTCATAAAAATCAAAACACTAAACATTTCAAAGAAAATAGACAAATAATATACCAAATATTCTAAGATTTAGAGATGAGAAACTTACTAGGAAAGTAGTGGCGGGGATGGTAGCGAACGCCATGCATGACCCTCTGAGTGTAGAGAACGAATGCCATGAGCAATAGTTCAAGAACACAGCAATTGAATTTCAGATGCTTTGTTCTTGAGCTTCATATTTTAAAAAGTTGTGATGGGTTTTAATTTGAGTTGGGGTGTTCTCTGTGTTTCTACATTTCTCTACTCTAAAAAGTTTTGATGGAATGTCTGCATAAACTCTTTCGAAACATTAAACACCTAATGAAGCACTGAATCTGATATACGATGATTAATTTGATTGAGTTAAATATTGAGTGAAATAATTTATTTTATTTTATTTGTCTTCATAATTTTTTTGATCTTCACAATTTTGCACTAGACAAAAAAAAAAGAAAATTCATCACTTATTTAATTTCATATGGATGTACCTTTTTTTTTTCTACAATATTCTGTAGTTTTCGTTCATTCATTTACCTAATAATATTTACATGGGTTGTTTCAAAACAATGTCATTGAAACTACAGTTATATTTAACTGATTTTTTTTAAATAATTATTCTTATTTATCTTGTTTGTAAATGTGGATCGAATAACTCGAACTTTTCTTATTTAATTTATAAATTATCTATTATATTTTTAATATATGTGCTTTTGTGTAAATATATAATTTGTAAACACCCGCACATGCCGCGGGTTATAAGCTAGTTATATTTAACTGAGAAAGATGCAACAATCAATAATGGACATACAACTAGTGGGAGTTAGATAAGGGAAATGCCAAATTAATTGTGCGTTACCGGTTTGTTAGCTGATAACCTATTAGGAGCCCATCACCCATCAAAATATCTCTAATCTCTTTGGAACTTAGTATGCGACCCTCATATGCAAAGTCATTTTTTGGTAATTTGAATAGAAAAAAACAAAAAAAAAAGTCATTTTTTGGTGTTAATCATAAGCTAACCTGTTAATTTACAACTACTACTCTCTAGTTTGTCATGGGAGAGACTAAAAGAAATGAAAGTTTTTCAATACCAATACTAGAATCTTTAATTCTATTATTAATATAGATTATCACCATCACTATAGGTTCTTAGCATTCCTTTGAATTTTTTTTTAAAAAAAGAATCTTAACTAGAAAAAAAAAAAAGAAAAAGAGTAAGGGTAATTAGAGAATTTGTATTTTGTAAAAAAATAATATTTTAATAATAAAAAAAATATTGTGAAGTGTATTTAAATAAAATAAAAAATAAAAGACAAGCTGTTATAAATCTTCAGCAATCCTCGTTAGGGCGTTGGACGGTTGAGATTTAAATATTGTGCAAATCTAATGCTGGTCAGAGAAAGGACAATGGGTGGTTCATGGTTGAATGCAAGCTGAAAAAAAGACGAATGACGGTTCAGATTGATTGGGTCTAAAAGCTTTGCCATTTTGGCGGCAAGTATATAAATGATGAGGGCTTATATAACTCTATTAATCTGCCTACAGGCCACAGCTCTTTAATTGTCTTTACCAATACATTTTTTTTTTCTCTTAGCAATTTAACCATTACATTTACATCATCACCCCCAATTCCCAAAGCTAGTGCCTCAATTATAATCCATCAAATGCTACGAGGGACTATCACATTAAAAGTAAAAGTCTAAAATACCCATACCTTTTGTCATCGTCCTCCTAAGCCTTTGAAAAAGGTGGCTGTCCTTTACCCGAATTCAGGGGCTCTGCAGAAAAGGTCGACTGAAAAGGTTGTTTTATATAATATCAGTTCCATTTTCAGTGCCACCAATTCCTCTTATCTCCACTGTTCACACTTGAGAGTATTAGTGCGGTTCACGTGAGGTTTCCCATTAGTTTCTAATTGACCAAATTTCATATAAATTGGATAAAGATGACTTTTTTATTTATTTTATTTTTTTAAAATTTTGCCTATTAAATTGATATGTATTAGTCATGTTTGATAATATGTTTTGGAGAGTTTTTTTTTAGTTAAAAAATGTTTCAATATAATAGAGGTGAAAATAATTTTGATTATTTTGAATATTTTTGTTTTGAAATTAGAAAAAAAAAAAAAAAAAAACTTTAACAGAAAGGGTTCTTGTTTTTTACCTGTATTTTTAATTTTTTATGTTAAATTGATATGTATCCAAAATATATGTAATTTGCATTTGCATTTGCATTTTATATGGCATGAGAAGTATATATATTTTAGACACATATCAATTGAATGAAATTGAAAACACCAATCTTTACACCAAATCCAACCTATAGACAAAAATCCCATCTCTTTTTATTCATTCTGACTCACCTGTAGTTCCCCTAAACAACCACCGCCGCTACCAAAATCCGTCAAAAGCTACCATCAATAGCCACCTATCAGTTTGTAAGTAAGAAAATTCCCTGATGAGAAAGTTCATAGAGTGCATTGTGTCAACCCGATTGGTGCCCAGAAATTCCTAGGAAAGCCAAATCCCATCAGCCAACTACAAGATATAGCACATCTAAGTAGAGGATTTGTACTATCATTTCTATTAGTCTCTCTCCCATGACAAACTAAACTAGAGAGTAGAAGTTGTAAATTTTGGATCCAACTGCCAACAAACCGAATGAGGGATTGGCCTCTAGTCCACACCATTTTTAATTAACAGGTAATTAGCTTATGATTATCACCAAAAAATGACTTTGCATTAGAGGGTCGCATGCTGAAGTTCCAAATAGAGATATTCTGATGTGTTCCTAACATAGTTATCAGCTAACCGGTAACACACAATTAATCTGGCATTTCTCTTTTTCTAACTAGCTACCAGCAGCTGAATGCCCAATATTATTAATTAATTGTTGCATCTTTCTAAGTCAGTTAAATATAATTTATCTAATTTTCCAATAAAAGAACACAAATATATACATTCGTTTGGATGTTTCAAATCAAAGTTTTTGAAATCTTAATTAATTGGTAATTACTACAACTCTTAATATTGCTTAATACAAAGAGAAACAAAAGGAACAAGCACTTACGATTTCATCATTTACACCTCAAGAGTTTTCGTGTGAATAGTTACACTTGCAAATAAAAAAGACAAAGCACACCTACAAAGCCCAGCCAGCTTTGAAAGAAGCAGCACAACACGGCCCGTGTTGGAGTTTGTAGTACTATTACTACTTTCGTATTGGCTTTCTTTTTTTAAAAAAAAGTAGATCGAGGTACCTGTTAGTGTACCATGTCCAACTTGTTTCAATTCCTAAGTGGGCTGGGCTTTTTACGAGTGCTTTGTCTTTTTAATTTGTTTGCAAGTGTAATTTATTATTCTAAACTGCAAATTGTAATAAGAGAAATGTTAGGGCTTACATAATTTTCTATTAAAAAAGAATTTTTAAAATTTAGATTCATTTTCTTTTCAATCATATTGTACCACATCACTTTGTAAGTTTTTTTTTTTGTGTAAAATGTGCCTCTTAATTTCATGAAGTTTTTGTTCACAAACATCTCACAGTTCCATCTCCACTTCCAATCAATTTGTAGTGCTGCTTGTTTAATTGGTTTGTTAAGATCAATGGTGTAGATGGACTTTGTGGAATATTTATATACAAAAAAGTTGCATTAAACATTAAACAATGATTTAATCGGGATTATGGAGCAGGAGAGTTTCATGTTCATTAACTTTCATCTTGAATTCACTAATTTCGGAGCAATCGAATCATTGTGTGATTTGGCTCGAAGGGATGAACAAAAAGAAACAACACTTTGCCCGCTTGTAAGAACTTGGCAACCTTTCCCAATGGATAAAGGTCTCCTACGTACGGTTGGTGTATACTAGTATACTATTGGAATTGAAGGTGATTGAAGTACGACTTTTGGGGTATTCCTTGGATATCAAGGGCATTTTTGGATATATATGTTTCCAATAATAACTGAAAAAGAGGTAATAATTAAGTAGAGTATGTCCTTAATTATATAGAAAGATAGAATACAAGGAAGCTTAATTAATTTTCTAAACACGCTATGATGCCATTGAATTAAACAAGAAGTAGAACATGACCTTAATTATACAGATCTAATAAGATACTGTAAATATAATTAATGAATAACCTTTTCAGGCTTGAAGCGGTTCAATTCATCTACTGAAACATAATAATATATGCATGTCTTAATTACATGGTACTCACTTAAGTTGTACCAGTCAAGAAATTAAAGAGTTGGATCAGTGCAGGGAAGGTCACAGAAGCACGTACCTCGATCAGCTGACCCGACAATAACAAGGGAGAAAGAAGCTAGCTGCCGGTGGTGGTGCAGTGGAAGTAGTACCAATCCCTGAAGCTGTTTCTGCCCCATCAGTGGGAGTTGCTTAATTGCAACAATGGCCAAATTACACAATTGGTGCAAGTTACAACAGTAAAAAAGGGTACTGGAGATCTCTGAGGACAGAGGTGTTAGGGTTAAACTTGCCTTTCAATTCCCGTTTTCAGTGTGTGCGTGTTGTTCTAAAATGTTTGTTAGCCTTATTTCCTCAAGTATCTTCTTAATAATAATGTTTTCCTTTTTATTTGTTGTAATAATGCAGTTTAAAACACCATCAGGCATTGTTAATGACGATGCCGATGTGGCAAAGTCCATTGAACAATCCCATTTGTGAAGCTGTAGCTTTAGTTGGTGTGATTTTGAAGCATTGTATTTTTTTTTTTTTTGTTCTCCTGTAATTTCGGGGAAAGAAAAAGGTTTGCGGATGGTGGAAGGGGTGCTCTCTGTGTAGGTCTTGGGTGCATGAGGTGTTTCTAGTGCAGCATGCCTTATGTAGTATTTTGGTGGTGCAATTTGAGCATATTTTTTTTGCTAAGGTGCCCTAGTTCAAACATCTATTCTGAATTATGTGTGCTTAACTGAAGGGGCGGAACTAAGATTTGTGGTGTGAAAGGACGAACTTAAATTAATATATATAGTCTCTCCATATGTATTTGTGATTATTGTAATAATTAGTTAGTAGATAAAACTTCAAAAAATCAAATTATTTAATTTCTACATTCTCATCTGCTATGAGAGAGAAATAGAGAAAGTCTTTTTGCATATAATAAAAATTACGGCTTCACATTGAGACGATGTAGTTATGAGAGAAAAAAGACAGATGAGAGGCTGAATCAAAAAATTGGTATAAGTGATTTTAATGCCTTGACATGACGCTGGAGAGCTTCAGAATTTCAAATTAAATTAGAGTTTCGCTATTTAGAAGCCAATTAAAATCTCAAGTGTGGAAGAAACTAAATAAATGAAGATATTTTCGGTTTTCTACACTAAAAAAGTTGACAAATTTGAAAGAAAAATTTAAGGAGGGACACAATTATTATTTTAAAAGGGATCAATATATAAAAATATATATTTTAAAAACATTTTAAATTTTTTGGGGAGACATTCGTCCTCCCACCTATACCCTTGGGTCCGCCCATGCTTAAGTGCATGGATGATGGATAGTTCTTTTGGGTGCTAACATGCGTGCGCTTCTGGGTAATGGTTTGTACTCTTTATTTGGAAAGGTGCTCTTTAAGCAAATATTATGTATAATGTTAAAATATTGATTAAATGATTAAAATTTTTGGGACAATTGGTTATTTAATATGGTATCAGAGTCAAAGGTCTTAAGTTCGAACTTTGACTCCGTCATTTACCTCCCATTTTAATTGAAAACTGCCCAAAGGATGTTTGCGCATGTCGTCTTTATATATCTTGATGGATTAAGATAGTTTATTGACTTCAACATCACACAGTAGAAATGGGTCAGTTTGCAGGGTAGTTGGGTTTTGGTCCCCATTTTTTTTTAATTTTTTTTAATTTTTAATTTTTCTGTTTGGGGAGGTGATGCTTTTATTGGAGATTAATTAGAGGTGTAATGGATGCATATAGGGATGTACGAGCCGAGTATTAAATGTTTAAATTTGGCTCATTTAATTTTTTTTCAAAAATGAGTCGAACTCGAACTTATTATGTTGAAGTTTAGTTAATTTATTTTTCAAACGAATTCGATCTTGTTCACGAATAGTTCAATTAACTTATCCATTTCTTATATAAAGTAAATATCATGATTGTTTATCTGTTCGTAAATCCATACTAATAATTAATTAATTATTGTTAAAATTTTATCAATTGAGTTAATTAATTTAATTAACTTGAATATTAAATAATTCAATCTTGAGTTTAAATGTATGTTTTATAATATGTATATAACTTCATTATGCATATAAACAAACACACACATATTCATACATACTCAAACACTCATGTGCATACAAATCTCTAAAACTATCACATTAACAATAATTTAAGTTATATTTATTATATAAGGGTAGAGAATTTCGTTTTACTTAAGATTTTTTTATTATAAATTTAAAATAATACTAAAAAAATTGTAAAAATAAAGTTATACGAGCTTATTCGAGCTGAGTTATGTCTCATTTAATATTTGAATATATTATTATATTTCTAAACAGGTCATTTATTATTTAAATTGAGTTGAATTGAATCGAATTCGCGAGTAGCTGGACTCATCTTACGCCCCTAGATCATGCATAGATTGTAAATCCAAAATTTAATCCTAACTGTGTGTGAAGACATCAAGAGACTTTATTTAACACTCTTGATCAAGGTTTCCTCCTACCAATGTAGTGAAAGAATTTGGAGGCATTTGTTAAATTTTCAAACTCTGATGGCTATTGGCAGTCAAAATACTATTATAGCAAGCAAAAATACGAACTACACAAAATAGCTTGGGGCACAATATTCATTGTAACTTTCTTACAAAATTGACAGAAGTCTATGTAACACTCTCAGTCAATCATGTTAGCTAGAATTTAATTATTTAGTAGTTAATATGATAAGTGTCATATGAACTTATAAACTTACGTGATAAATGACAATGCAAATAATACTGTTATATCATTTTTTAATTGTTAAGTAATTGACATTTGTAAGAGATTTCTAGTTAAAGTATAAACAAGTGAGGGATAATAAATTAGTAATAAATCAAATTAAATGAGGAGATTTGTGTTGTGTATGAAAGAAAGAGCTAATTCTATTGCTCATGACCCAAAAAAAAAAGAAAAAAAAAGCCAACTCTTTTCTCGTTCCCTGTTCTCTCTGACTCTCTCAAAAAGGAGGTAGCCTCGAAAAGGCAACTACATAAGGAGAAAACGACTTGTCAGCTTATGGTAGGCTTGGGGAGAAAATTATGTACTAGCGTGGGCAGCCTATTCCTTTATAGTCTTCCACCCCCCAACAAACTTCAAAACAGGGGTAATCCAAACTCGTTTCCAGTTGCTTTTCAACCTATGATTTGCCTTCGGTTCTCTTTGTGAGGGAGTGGAAAGTGGGTACACCACCGTTACCTCTAGGTTTTGCTGGTTTTGTCCAACCAAAATGAGAAAATATATTCAGCCTCGATCGTGAGACAGGTATTTGGACAGTTCAAACGAGATCAACTCGGACAAGGTGGGGTTCAGATGCCCTCTCCCCACCTCACCCAAAAGCAAAATAAAATGTTAGACTATAAGGCTGCACATATCATAACCATCATGTCCCATGAATGAAAAAGTTGAAAATCAAAAAAAAAAAAAATCCAGGCTCAACTCTATCCCCATTTTGCAGCCAAGCAGTAATGACCCACTTTGCTTCGCTGATCTTTTGTCTGTCTTTTCTTCTATATTTCAGAGAACTGTTAATTAAAATACGGCTTTGTCTTGCATGCACTTCCTTCCATCTCTCTTTTTGCATGGCCAGTGGTCCCCCCAACACCTTCTAAACCCTAACTAATCCCACGACCTTAACCATATCTTCAACCATATATCTCTCTCTCAACTACCACACCATTTGACCATATCTCTAGGAAGCTATTAAATCAAAACAAATTAATTATGACAATAGATAAACATGAATAATCAATGTTCACAAGGGTGCAATTGCAGAAGCAGAGCCGTATTAAGAGCAACCTTTCGCTTTCGCTATGAAGCCCTCCAGTTGGCAGTTATACTACTGTTCCGATTTATTACTATTGCCATTACTATTATTGCATTGAGCTTCGAGAACCGTGCTTGGATATTGGTCTTTCTCTGCTATATATGATATACTTCCTTAGCTTTTCCATAAACACAAAGAAGAAAGACCTCAGCTTTCTTACTTTGATTCACTTTCTTCGTTCAACATTTTTTTTTTGGACCTTCCTCACTCATTTCCATCTGGGTCTAAAAAATCATTGATTTTCTAAAGGAACGAACTCCTGTGGATGTTCATTTTGATTTTCACATCTGTGCAGTTGGATTTGTGTCCTGTGTTTCATTGCTCTTCTGGGTCTATTTCTTATCTTACTTTCATATCATGAACTCTATGACTCCAAAAATATCCCTTTTTGCTTTTACGGATAAAAAATGAAAGGCCTATGCTATTGAATTCAAGCCAAGCTTCTTCAGTACTCCGGGTGCCCCTCTTTTCTTCTGCATCAAGCTTGCTGTGATCCATTTTCTTTTTGGGTTTGGAAGATTTTGAATTTCCATTATGAAGAGCTTCATTACCATCAACAATGCCATTTTTTCTGTCTTCATCTTCTGTTTGGTTGCTTGGTGCTTGGGAGAAGCAGACGTTGATGTAGCCCCAATGGAGAAAACAGAGAAGGAAGCTCTGTACTCTGCTGTACAGGGGTTTGTGGGTAATTGGTGGAATGGCTCAGGTCTATACCCAGATCCCTGTGGGTGGACTCCTATACAGGTACTCTTTGCTCCCACCTATCTGCACTTTGGAATTGCAAAACTACCATGTGACTACCTCTTTCTTATCCTTGGGGAGAAAGAACAGGACCAGTTTAGTTTGTCATTCATAGTTAAAAGCTATTGAGTATTCATCTATATGGCAGTAGTGTACTTTGGACACTCAAAATCAGGGCCTTTTTTTTATGTCAAAGAATTCAACATTCTTATTTGAAAATAGAATGTGAATCATGAATTTCTTTTCGATAGAATAAACCCATTAACATTAAGTCACGTAGAAAGATCATAATCATCATCATGACCATCATCTTCATTGTATCAGAAACAGAACGAAGCATTTTTTTTGTCAACAGTCTGACATAAAAAACTAGCACTCTTTTTTCATGAAATTATGAAAAATTTAATAATATTTCAGATACACTTCAATAGTTCAATCATTTGCCATTTGGTAACTCTACTCTTAGTTGGAGGACTTGTCTCTAGCCCACAATGTTACTGGGAACTGGTTAATATTCTGCAGAAAGCCGAGAATGTAAAATGGCAGGTCTAGAGCACTTTAGTGAGATTTCGCTCACAAAATGATAAACTTTTTTCATTTACTTTTGCACATATGTATTCTTTACTGCTCCATGCGGTGATTATAGTTCAGTACCCTTTTTCATCCTTAATAGATCATTGTAGCCACTATCTCTTACCAACTGTTGAAGTTCAATTTTCACATGAATATATTCAATTTTCTTCTGCAGGGGGTCTCTTGTGACCTGTTTAACGGGCTTTGGTATGTGACTGCCTTGAATATTGGACCTGTTCATGACAACTCTCTTGGTTGTGACAAAAATCCGGAATTTAGACCACAACTGTTTGAGCTTAAGCACCTTAAAACTCTCTCATTCTTGAATTGCTTCGTCTCACCCCGCAGACATCCCATTGCCATTCCCTCCAGTGACTGGGAGAAACTTGCTGGCAGCTTGGAATCATTAGAGTTCCGATCGAATCCTGGTCTCATTGGACAAATTCCTGCTAGCTTTGGTGCCCACCTCGTGAAGCTCCAATCTTTAGTGCTATTAGAAAATGGATTATCCGGGGAATTACCAATAAATATTGGCAACTTGATCTGCTTGAAGCGTCTGGTTCTTGCTGGGAACTGGTTTACTGGTCGCATTCCTGATAGTTTTGGCGGGTTGACTCAGCTATTGATATTTGATTTAAGTAGGAATACACTATCTGGGCCTTTGCAATTGTCTCTTGGAGGGTTGGCATCACTTTTGAAGCTTGACTTGAGCAGCAATCAACTGGAAGGGATGCTACCAAGTGGGATTTGTAGGTTGAAGAATCTGACCCTTTTGGACCTTAGAAATAACAAATTTTCTGGTGGGTTGACCAAGTCATTTCAGGGGATGTGTTCCTTGGAAGAGGTTGTCTTGTCCAACAACCCCATAGGTGGTGACCTCATGACCTTAGAGTGGTCTAACCTACACAACTTGGTCATTTTGGATCTCTCCAATGTTGGCTTGACAGGGGAGATTCCTGAGTCCATATCAAATCTAAAGAGATTGAGATTTCTGGGTCTTGGTGACAACAACCTCACAGGCAAGATATCTCCAAAGCTAGCTGCTCTGCCTTGCATTAGTGCACTCTACCTAAATGGGAACAATCTGACAGGAGAGCTTAAATTCTCTGCAGAGTTTTATGGGAAAACGGGGAGGCGGTTTGGAGCCTGGAACAACCCAAATCTTTGCTACCCGGTTGGGTTAATGTCAGCTAGCCATGTTCCATATGGAGTAAAACCATGCCAGCAGGAGCTCAATGTGCTTGAACCCAACACAAGAACCAAGTTGGCTGATGCGAATTCAAATCAGCATTCCCATTATGTGGCCTCCTTGGGATTTCAAAGCTATGGCATTGATGGGTTTTGGTGGCTTTTTCTGGTAGAAATAATGATGGCTCTATTCTTGGATTTGTTTCCTGTAGGTTTGTCTTAATCGGAGAAGTCTCGAGTCTTCAAGTAATCAAGTTTACATTTTAAATGTAACAGGAATTTGATCTTAATTTTCTCCTAGTGTAAATTTCTTCCTCCTAACTCTAAAATGTACTTGTATGTGTATTCTCTGTGAATGAGGCCTACCTGCCCTTGGGATCTGAGGTCCCGTCTCTCGTTCATCTGATTTCCCTGAAATTCAAGCAGAAAATTGGAAGGGGTCCCAATATGCTATCATTAATTTTGCAATAAAATTTATGAAAATTACTAAACATGATATTAAAAGGATACAAAAGAGTTAGTTATTTCATATTTGTAATGTCCTGAACAAAATTTTTTGTGAACATCCCTCATCATTCATTTTAGAATAAAATTGTATAAAAATGAGAATTAAACATGATATTAATTTTTTTTTGAAGTATAAACATGATATTAATTATGCAAAAATAGATATACTCTCCAAAATTAAATGTGCTTAGAAAAAAAATTATACAAAAGTAGAAGAGTACATAAAACAGTACTGTTTTATAAGAGGCTTTGTCGTGTGACATACTCTTCAAAATTGCCCTTAAACTGTAGGAATCTCTTGTACAAGGGACCTTTGTTGAAACTAGATACATCTAGTAGGAACTTCTCCAATAGACATGACAAGAACAATTCACTAGAACCAGTTTGTCTGTTTCTAAATTAGGTTCAGATCAGATTCTCATTCTAAGGGAGTGGACTACAAAACTTAATTGTCATGAACAAATAAGTTTCATATTTTAGATTGCTTAGAGTAGATAAGATTCATAATCATGGTTCTCGTTTTTTTTAATTAAGTAATGTTACTCTTCACACTAATTTTACGTTGGTTAACATAACATATTTTAAATAATTTTTCAACTCAGCCACATAAAAAAAAAACCAAAGAAAAAAGTTACTTTTCTAAATGACCAAATAATTTCATTTGGTTTGGGAGGGACAAAACAACCCACGCAGCTTGGGTGATGTACTGTAACATTTTTATTGGGTTTTCAAGGCGTGGCAGTAACTCCTGTATGACTTTAATAAGGTGAAAGTGAGGTATGGGGGATTATTTAAATAGAGTTGTAGCATGTAGCCCTGTAGCCTGGGACTGTGTAGGTTAGGCTTGTAGCTAGCTAGCTAGCTAGCTAGCCTGCGTACGGTGCTTTGTGGTCCTTTGTGTGTTGGAAGATTGTGAAACTGTGATGATGAGGCTGGTACATGTAAAAGCTATGTCAGCTAATCTCAGCTCTCTATGGTTGGTCTAGATTGGTTTCTTGTATTGTTCTTGGGGCATTAAAGAGCTCACACCTCTGGCCTTTGGGCAGGGAAATTGAATGTTCCTCTTCTACCTGCACTTCACCAGGGATTCTTGTCTGTCTTGGATAAAAGAACGGATTGTTTTGCGATGCGGAGATGGAAATAAAAGTTCACCAATAAAAATCACTCAAAAATGACACGACTAAATATAGTGATATTAACAAGTCAACAACAACGATTGAAGTTTCAGGCTTTCAGCTCATACCATTCTACTGATCAAAAAAGCACTGCACATGGGCACATGGGCACTTGGGATATATACTCTCACCAATTTTGGTGTTTCCGCCTCGTAAAGACTCTTTTGCATTTGAGCTCGATTGCTAACCAATTTGAATAACAAATTGTAAAGATCCGGAGCCATATACTTGGAAGAATTTGAGTAAAAAAAAAAAAAATAAAAAAAAACCCAGCTTTAATGCTTTTCACTGAGGCATAAAAGAACATTGAACTACACACACTCTACTTCTACTCGGACTCTCCTAAGTCCACACTCTCAACCTGACTATAAAAATCGACAAATAGATTTTAGATTCAATAATGATTATTATTATCACGTTAAGAAGTGTCCACTAAATTGTGTAGCATTTCTTGGTATATAAAGGATTGAGCTTAGAGTGAGTCCACACAATACTCTGTAATATATATATATATATATATATATACACACTATGTTTTGTGTGTTAACCAAAATAGTTTTCCCAACATACCACCTATTTGGGTGGTTGGCCTAAGAAGTCTTTTTTTTTTTTTTTTTTTAAATAAAAATAAAAAATAAAAATTTACCATATAATAGATGATGTGGCAAAATCTTGAACATTTATTTTAAGTGAACGGTCATGACTTAAAGAATTGCAAGGAACTTGATCTAATCTCAATTTTATAGTACTGTAATATAATTTAATTTGGATTTATACCATTTTTTTATTGGGATTTTCATGCCTTTTTTGTTTTTGTTTTCTTGGCTCCAATTTCTCCCTGTCCTTCGGATTTCTAGACAATAATCCAATCACAAGGATGGAAAACCAGATACAGAAATGCTCCAAGTGCACCAGGCTGGCACTAAATTTGACTTATTTCTACATATCTATGTCACTTGAATTGAAAAATAAATCAGTTGAAGAAGCGAAACTTTGGTTAGAAACAAGAAAAAAATAACAACCGACATTAGCCAGGTTGCAAGAAAATTAATGTTTTAGCTATGAGCTGTTACCTCATCGGCCTTTACTTGTTACGATGGATAAAAGTTGGTTTAACACATAATTGAAGACGTCAACTTTCAATAGTAATAATAATAAAGAAAGTATATTTGACTTGTATATTTAATCTAACAAAAGAAAAAGAAAAAAAGGTTTTATACTCTTTAAAGCTTTTACCAGGGTAATAAGAGAATTTTTTTTTGTAAGTAGGGTCAGAGAATTTGACTTGTGTGTCTTGTATCTATTGCGTTTTCTAAGCAAAATTGCTCGCTGAAGCTGTCAATGTGCTAGGCTTCCTAATCAGCGACCGGCAGGTGTGGACTGTGGAGTTTGAATTTTTCTTAACCAGGGCCAAAGAAGATAAGGGAGAAGCCGATAATTCAACATGAACAGTATTTATTAAAAGGTATTTGAGTTACATGCTATAAAGGGAGAAGATTAATGTAATTAAGAGCTTTGTCAGAGTGAGTTGGCAATTACTTTAATACTTAAATCAGTACGACTAAGGTGAATAAAATAAGAAATAGAAGATAACATCCAAGAGAAGAGAAAAAGAGACAAAGTCCCATTTTTACCTAATTTTTATTGCCTTTCGTAGCCGATTTGCCATAGTCACAAGCCATGTGGCACACGTTGATTGGAGGCTTTCCTTTTGTTGCATTCCTTAAGCCCCTTGCTTTTTTACAAACCATCACTTCTTATTAGGATTGCAGGGACTAGATGTGCTAAAAGATGAGATCTAGTATGACACTCTATGGCTCTATTTAGGTCATTAGACCCAACATAAGTTATATCTATCCTTTAATCAGTTTCTAGCAACTCTCAGAGTTGTTAAAAAGAAAATTTATCAATAAAGTATTAAAAAAAAAAAAAATTACTTTCATATTTTCGAGGACAAGGTGATTTTATTTTAGTCCATCTATATGCTACAAGATATCAATTACGCTGCCTTGTTAAAATACAATTACATTGTATTAATATTGTGCGCATGGTATCATCGGAGGGGTTGAGTTAGAAGTAAGACACTTCAATTGAGTTTGGTTTAGATAAGGCTCCTGGACCTGATGGCATGACTGGCCTTTTCTATAAAACGTATTGGTCCATTGTTAAAGATAGTGTGATTTCTTCGGTTCAATCTTTTTTTAGAAGGGGTTTCATGCTCAGGGAGTTCAATCACACAAATATTGTTCTTATCCCTAAAGTTCCCAGTCCTTCCCTTNGATTACTTTAATACTTAAATCAGTACGACTAAGGTGAATAAAATAAGAAATAGAAGATAACATCCAAGAGAAGAGAAAAAGAGACAAAGTCCCATTTTTACCTAGTTTTTATTGCCTTTATAGCCGATTTGCCATAGTCACAAGCCATGTGGCACACGTTGATTGGAGGCTTTCCTTTTGTTGCATTCCTTAAGCCCCTTGCTTTTTTACAAAC
The DNA here is from genome assembly GCA_900184695.1 of Betula pendula. Taxonomy (NCBI): domain Eukaryota; kingdom Viridiplantae; phylum Streptophyta; class Magnoliopsida; order Fagales; family Betulaceae; genus Betula; species Betula pendula. The sequence goes on along the minus strand of FXXK01000089.1, from coordinate 49,691 downwards.
CATCACTTCTTATTAGGATTGCGGGGACTAAATGTACTAAAAGATGAGATCTAGTATGACACTCTATGACTCTATTCAGATCATTAAACCCAACATAAGTTATATCTATCCTTTAATCAGTTTCTAGCAACTCTCAGAGTTGTTAAAAAGAAAATTTATCAATAAAGTATAAAAAAAAAAAAAAAAATTACTTTCATGTTTTCGAGGACAAGGTGATTTTATTTTAGTCCATCTATATGCTACAAGATATCAATTATGCTGCCTAGTTAAAATACAATTACATTGTATTAATATTGTGCGCATGGTATCATCGGAGGGGTTGAGTTAGAAGTAAGACACTCCAATTGAGTTTGGTGAAGGGAGGACATGAATTTGAGTCTTTATGAAGACAATGTTAAGGGGATGAGATTCATGTCTATTAATATCTAAGAATGGTTTTTTTATTGTTTTTATTTTTTATTGGAATGTTTTCTTATTGTTAGGCACTTATGCTATGCCTCACGCAAATTTTGAGAAAATACTTGCGTTTCGTATTGTTTAAATTTCTTTATGTTACGTACCTAATAAGTAAAAAGGAAAAATGTTTCAAAGGCCCATGTTTGTCTATTTTTTTGTTAAATTTCTAATTATATTATTACGTCATACCTATTTAGAATGTGACATGTGGCTTTTTCAATAAAAAAAATTATCCAAATATAAGAAAGACTAAATTAAAATTAAAAATATAAATTAACAAAATAAAACAAAATAAAAAAGAAGAATAAAAAATAATTAGCTATATATTGTTCGTAAAGTTATTAGCTATAGGTTGTCAAATCACAATGATTAGGATGCCATTGTTGGTAAAGTTATTAGCTATAGGCTTACAGCCTAGGTTGTCAATGGGCTAGCCCTAGCCCAAGCTCACCCTACCTTGGACCTTCCCAGCTTGAAGGAGTAGATGGCGCAGTAGCGTGCGTGTAACTGCGTTCATTTGTCTTGTACGGTTGTACCGAAGCCAGGACCGTGGTAGAAGTATATTACTGTTGAGCCTTGATATACAATAGCTGAAATGAACAGTATTTTAGTTTAAGTTGGATGAAATTAAAAAAAAAAAATTTATTTTTTTAATACATAAAGTCCATAAAAATACTGTTCATGCGCCTGGGTTGAAATACTATTCAGCCCAGACTTATATTTATATTTACCGATTACTGTTATAACATATTCAAAATATATTTTGATATTCGCTGTATTTTTTTTTGTGTTATGTATTTATTAAAATTATTGTATTTCTTTGTATATGCTTGATTTGATTCTATAATATTTTTGATTAATTCTTTGATTGTATAATAATTACAATTTTAACTATAAGTTATTTATAAATTAAAATAGTAGTTTACGGGTTCAACTCCATTGTCTCAACCTGCCTTCTCTACCATTACCTTCGTACCCTCACTGATGATCATGGAGACCCATGTCCTGACCATGGAGCCATGGCGGCCCATGGGATGAGTCTCCTCCAACATTGTGTGACACCACAGTGATAGTTGAAGGTGACAATGTCTTAAAATAGAAAAAATCTAATTTGTAGCAGGTGTGATTAAGTGTTGTATATGTTAGATATTCTATTTATGGCCCTTTATGTCACATATAATTATGAATTATTTCATAATTATAATTACGGTGTCGCATATAATTATAATTATTTTATAATTATAATTACGGTGTTTGATTTTCTTATTCCAAATAAAGAGATCATATGGAATCAAACCTGATTGCAAATTGATCTGATTGCAATCTATTTAATTCAAATCAATTTATTCCTTGATGGGAGGAATAATTAAAGCTGACGAATTAATTGAGGGTCCCTGACCTAGCCTATAAATTACAGTGCCTGTGTATTCCATCAATACGGCTTAAGGTTAGGAATAGGTCAGAAGACACCTCAATATTTATTTTGTTTGTTTCATACTGCTGAAGGCTGCTTATTCCTGTTTTGAGAATATTACTGCGCTTGAGCAAGCAATGGCTGGAGGTAATCCTAATCCTTATTTTTCCACTGCACATTTAAGCATATCAATTTTGTTTATTATTATTGTGAATATGCTTACGGTATAAACTACCGCGCCGAGTTATAAGGGGCTTAAAATAAAAGTTAGCCCAAGCACTTTCTTTTCAAATTAATTGTCCTGCAAACCCCAAGAACTTTATTTAAAATTGGGGCATAACAAAGTGGAACACGCCCAAACCTGACCACGCCCAAACCTGACCAGGGTTTATTCGATGTAAGATTGAATAGAGAACTTTGCTTTGTTGTGGCACTCTCAAGGGCCAAGGCTATAGGAGGGTGATTGTCATCGGTAGCCAACGGAAGGAAACTCTCTTTTTCACTCCATACTTGCAGTTGCAGTACTAGTGTACTACCATGAAACTTCAATTGTTCAACTCATGATTTTTTCCTTCTCTTTTTTTCTTTTCTGAACTCTATTTGCTATTGTTTAGCTGCTGTAAGAGAGAGAAGTAACGATGCCAATGGAGAAGTTTTACATCAATTTTGCTGCCATAATTGCCAAGCAAATGTGAGAAAATTCTCATGAAACTTATTTATCCGGATAGGTTTTGAGCAAGTCTGCCTATTTGTTTGGATAGGTGAGTCTAATTAAAACTCTTC
>FXXK01000089.1:9739-46532 GCA_900184695.1 Betula pendula | reverse complement strand
CTTATTTGTTGCTTAAATTGCTAATAATTTAAATATCAAATTACTACTAAAAATCCAGATTTCGAAATTTAAATGCTTCAATAAAGAGTGCCTTTTTTTTTTTTTGAATTATTAATTAAGGGTGCTTAAGAGAACGGTGAAATCCACTCTCCTTTTCACATAAAATATGAAAGATTATCAACCATCTTTTGCTTCTTTTTTTCTTGATGTGACTCAAAGTGAAAGAGATGGCACTGCATGGTTATGAAGTGGTTGAATTTTTCATCCAGTATTGATTGAGAGTGGCACCAAATTACATTGTATTGTAAGTGGATCCAGAAATGCCTTAACTACAGCAAAGAATTAGCTCAACGGTCATGCCTCATGATAGGCATATAAGGAGAATGTGAATCAAATTCCATATAAGCACTACCGGCAAACCTGGTCAGGTAGTTTGCTGCTCCAACCCAACCCATAAATGCTCTTGAGCCCAGCCTCAGCAAATTAGAAGTTGTATTTTTTTTCTTTCTAAGCAACAAAGGTAAAAGGGATTACAAGGGGAGAATCTTTCTTATGAAAAGAGAATAGGAGAAGAATCGAGAATGCTTTTAAAAATTATATTGAAAGCGGTCCACTTTGCAACATAATGTGCTCAGTAATGAGCACTTATCAAGATTTTTATGGTGATCCATCTTTGAATAAGGTAGCTGCTGATAAATATCTTTTATAATAAGTGCAAAAGTTTGATAATTAAGAAAAGAGCTTTGCTTTGTTGATGGCTAGTATGACGATGAGAGGGACCCATTCAAGAATGAGAGGCTAACAGCATGTGCTTTTCCAACATTAACAGATAGAGAAGGCAGCCTACTAGTCATCACAATCCAAATAATTTGGCCATTGGTATCACCGAGGAAAACTACAGCTACAGCAAAATTATGTCTCACGGCTACATCAAAATTAAAAGTTGCATAGTCATAATAAGCATCATTTTTTTTTTTTTTTGGCAATGACATAATGAGCATCTAACTTAATAAAGTCCATATATAGATTGGAGTCATTAATTCAGATTGGCCAAATCATTTATCTCATCAAAGAGTGCCCTTTATAACTCATCCTGGTAGGGTAGGGTTAACTGCCCAATTGAACAGCCACAAAAATAAGAAAAAGAGATCAGATATGTTTGTTTATGTGTTTTTGTGAGTGTTTTTCTTTTTGATTTTAATTTAAAAAAGTGTTTATGTGATATATTTGGTGAGTGTTTTTTCTTTTTAAATTTTAATTTAAAAAAGTGTTCCGAAGTAACATAAAGATAAAAATTGTTCTTGTATCTTGAAAAATAATTTGTGTTTTGAGTTATTTATTCAAGTTTTTGACTTAAAGAATAGAATACAAATACTGTTTTTTTTTTTTTAAAAAAAATGCATTTTCAAAACATGTGATTTGACTTTTGAGCTACGAAATTGCAGGGCCAATCACACCAGTCAAATAAAAAGATTAAGCAAATATGTAAGTGGCTTCTTAGAAAAGATGGGAAGATAGATAAGTAGGATTTATGGAGGTTGACGCAGTCACAAGTTAGGATAGTAAGACGATTCAAAACATATATACCCTTAAATAAAAAGAAGAAAAAAGAAGAAGAAGAAGAAGAAGCAAAAGTATGATATGATCCTAGCTAGCTAGCTCCCTTGGACGGACCACCGCCAAATTAGACTAGGGTAGGGTTTGAAATGGACTTGGCGAGCAGTGAAGTGGACTGGCCATTGTGGACAGGCATCTGCCAGAGTGACGACTGACGAGTGGTGAGTGCTGAAAGCTAGCCTGTTTAAGTCGTGACATTATGTCACGTAGAGAAACAACTCAAAACGTGTCTTTCACGCTTAAAACACTTGCGCATTCTCTTCTCCGATCCCAAATTCTAAGTAAACACAATATTTACGACTTTTTCTATTTTCCTTCATAAAAAAACGACACATTTTGGTCTCTGAAGTCTTTAACTCTGGCGTAAGTGTTTCCCTTCCATTCAACACACCCCCCTTCCTTAATATCCGGTCTCCGCCCAACATTTACGTTTACTGGCCCCGAATGTCGGTCTCATAATCCAACGGTTGTGATCATGCATACCACGTTGACGTTTGACAGGGGAATGTGTCTTAATAAATGGCGTACCAAACCACTAGACAAATTGCACATGTTCAACACGTAACCCTCGTCCAAACTCATGACGTAGACCCTTTTATTTCTTTTATAATTTTTATCATTCCCTACTTAAATATTATGTTAGTTATACTTGTTTGTATTTTATGGGGTATGTAATATATGGTATGGGCAAAACAGCCAGATGAATTGAATCAAGTTTTTTTTCTTTTTTTTTTTGTTTTTTTGAAGAACCAACTGATTGTACGCCAAATTTTTGACTAAGAGCACCTACAAAATATAGGAGAATTAAGCTCAAAGTCTTTCACTAAGGTCGAGCGAGAGTCACTTTGATGCTTAAGTGATCAATATTTACTTTGGAAAAGGAAGTAAATTAAAAAAGAAAAGTGTTTAGCTAAAATTGACATACCTCAACATGATCTAATTCTCTTCTCTTATATAGAGTGTTTTCGCGTGCTCTATCAATCGATGGAGTGGTTTATGGGCTAGTTAACATAATTTGATTATGGGGCCCCCACTACTTTGTTAGACGTACATATAGTCATTTTATAAGATTAATAGAATGTCAGTAATCTAGGTGCCAATGGCTAAAATGTGGTAAATACAATATCTCTATATGCCCCTTTCGCTCGTCCTTTCCAATTAGGTTGGATCCAATCGGCCTAATCAAATTGGGTTTGGTAGGCTCAAATAAGAAATTTCTTGTGTGGTACACCATTTTTGAAATTGTATTAGAAGAATTTCAGTTTATTAATAAAAATATGTGTGAAAATCACTTGTAGTTTGAATACAGGACATTTTAGTACCTTAAGTTTTTTTATTAAAAAGAAATACAATCCAATTAAAAAAATAAAAATAAAAACTTTATCATTCGAATTTGGTCTTATCATGAAAAAATAATAATAAATAGCAATACCGCATGCGTAATGAAGATTTATGTGATTTAACTTAATTTTATTAAAAAGACCAAAATAAGAAAAGATGTGATCACTACTGGGATTACATATGTCTCTCAGTGTCAATTAGTTGAATGTTAAACAAGGATTGGTGGACCCTGTGAAGCTTGTTTCCTTATCGGAGCTTCGCACGCAAAAGATACATTGACAAAATCTCTCTCTCTCTCTTTTTTATTATTTTTTTTTGTTTTTATTTTTACTTTTTTAAGAAAAAAGGGAACTGTGCATATTTAAGCCACATGTATACCTTTATTATAATCTCAAAACATTTTATGATTCAAATGTAAACAAACTTTTCTTCTAAAATGAATGGGAGAAATTTTTTTTTTTTTTAACTCAATTTATTAAATTGATATGTATTTTTATATTATATATTAAAAATGATAAATATCAATTTAATAGATTATGTTGAATAATTTTTTCAACTCAATTTTTTTTTTTTTAAATTGTCCTTAAAAAATATTGGTAGAGTCTTGAGGCCATCTAACAAATTTCTCCTTTTCTGTTGTTTTTAAGATCACTTACAAAGTGAATTACTTTTTTCTTTCATTTTCAAAACGAGAAACACGTACAAAGCCTCTTGGGAAGTCGACTAGCATTTTTCCAAGTCTTTTGCTTCACACGGATATATATATATTTATATCCAATCAAAAAGTTAATTCGCAGCATACTGCTTGCCCATTCACATTAACATAAAGTAAAGGATTTGATTCATAAAATCAAGTTTGATCCAAGATCCTATGTCCATACATGCCATAAAATAAATATAACATAACCCTCTTTTCAGAATAGGATTACTTGCTATTTTAAGTGAAATTGAGAAGAACTATTTTGTAGTCTAGATTTTGTTTTATTGTATCTAGCCAACGGTTTACATAATGTTACGTCATTTAACATTTTTTAAATGACATAACGATAAATTCACCATGTAATATGACCTAAAATTAACAAATTAAAATTGATAAATCTAACACGTTTAATTAAACGGATCAAATTAGAGTTGATATTCAAGTATTACTACTAATTTCAAGCATGCTAAAAAATTTGATCTTAGTGAGAAGACGTATTCGAGGCTCAATTCTGATCCAAACCCCACAAAAGACATTGCCAATATTCACAATCCAATTAATTAAAAGAAAGCGATGGTTTTTCGTGACCAAATAATATATTCCACGCACTCAACAACATGTGCCACTGCGTTTTCAATGTTTCACAACCACGCGGCAGCTATATTTCCCCGGAAAAATCTTCAAACTTGACCAAAGGCAAAGAAAATTGGGATTAGAGAAATATTCAAGTATTAAGTCCATGCCGGCACCAAATATTTACAAATACGAAAAATTTATTTTCAAACCGTTGACATTCAAATTCAATAGCGTTACCGCTAACGCTAGCGTGTATCTCACTACTCTCCTCCATCTTGGCTTCCTCGTCTTTGCGATGCCAGGTACCAAACTTTTTCCCTGTTTCTTCATGCATATATATAAAACCTCGACTCTCCCTCCCCTTTCAGTTAAAAAAAAAAACCATCCATACCCATTTCCTTAAACCTCTCCATAGCTCTCACAAAACATTCTCCAATGGCTTTTCCTTCTAAATCCATTCATATTGCTCCATCCATGCGCAACACCATTTCTCTCATCCTTCTCCTTTTCCTTCTTATTGGTTCCTGCACTGCAACCAGGCCCGGCGTAACAATAACCGTGAAGCCGAAGCCTCTCCGGGGAAAGGACGAGATGGGTTTCCTATATCACGGCCAGATATTCAGCTTCTTCCCCAAAGGCACGCCTGTGCCGCCTTCCGGCCCGTCGAAGAGGCACAACTCGGAGGTGGACTCTACGCATAATTGAGGAAAAGCGGGCTCTTTTTTAATTAGTGTTTGATCATTCTATACTCTTTTTCTTTTTCTTGGAGTTATCGTGATTAAAAGGAAAGGTTTGCAAAGTTTTGAATCCGATCGATGTGAAGCCTAGCTCTAGAGATCAGATCGTCAAGGAGCAGATTTCTTTTTTGGCCTTTGTGATGTTAGGTTATACTGTATATAGACAAATTTTTATTTGTTGCCATGTTGAAATTCATTTATACTATATGAGTTTTTGTACCTTTCCGATTAAGATTAGGTGGTTTATTTATTTATGATGATCCAATTGAGGTGATTTCAGTGTGAACTCGTTTTCTATTTTACAGTTTAATGTGCAACAAGTCAGAGATCTTGAACAGATAAAATTATCTCATTCAATCGCTCTCTCTCTCTCCCTCCTCTCTCTCTCTCTCTCTCTCTCTCTCTCTCTCTCTCTCTCTCTAATTTTGACTTTGAATGGTTTAGGGCAGCTAGCATTGGGATCTCCTATCTCTCTCTAATTTTGACTTTGAATGGTTTAGAGTAGGCAGCATTGAGATGTCGTTGAAGTACTGTATAAGAAAGCCTTCAATGGCCACCCATTTTATGAGGAACTTTGGGTAGCTTGGTCCACTTATTTTAGAAGAGCTTTTGGTTTCTTCACTCATATGTTCTTCACCAATTTTTTTTTTCTTTGATCTTAATTTAACTAAAGAAGTTATCAGAGTAAATTAATTAGACTAATTTATTGCCAAGATCATCCTTTTGAGTCCATATTTGGCTAATATTTATGGCCTCTCTTTTCTTTCTTTTTATTTATTTATTTTGGTCTTTGTGACTCTATGTTTTGGTTGAGAATTAGAATTAGATCATTGAAATTGAGACATGTGTCCATAACAAAACACGAATGACATGTATACGTCTTAATTTCGGTGATCCATTTTTAATTGGAATGAATCCCAAGTCGGTAAGTCGAAACATTTGATACTGCTCTAAGACTGGAATGAAGTTGCAATAAAAATCGACTTTTGAATCAATAAAGACTTGTAAAAAAAACTCAATGACTAATTTATCCTCTGATAAGTTATATTATAGTTTATTAAATAACATTTATTTCTTAGAAAGAATTATGCATATTTAGAATTATAAGATATGTTAAGAGAGTATTTTAAGGCATGCCACGAAATCCATGCGTCCAAAAGTAGCCAAATTACCCATCTTTTTCTTATACGACTCATGCCCTCAAATTCCAATTCGGCAATCAAACGACATTTCAAATCTCTCGACGAATATTTATCATTATCACCTTCACCATCCCACACGTTTCAAATTACCTTTAATATAATACTATAAAAAAAGGGGAGTACGTTAATTTTTTTAAAAAGTACGGACTGTCACTTTTGAAAAGTTTGGTTGGTTTTTTTCAAAGGAACAAGTCGCATAAACATCATTCTTGCCGTCGGGTTTACCTCCCATGGGCCTGCAATTGAACCACTCCACCCCCAGCCACATAAGATGTATAACATTAATCAGGCCTAAATTGACTTGAGGGATTCGGATTTCTATCAATTTTTTTTATCTGAATTGATAATAATTCGAGTAAAAAATGTGAAAATATTTATATAGGACTCATATGTCTTAACAGGTAGTTAGGCTGCACGAAATTTATTCGAATAAGTATGTTTTATAAGGGTTATTTTATTAGCAATTCGAACAATAAAATTACTTAAAATAATAATTCTAACAACAAAATTGTTAAAAATTTTAATCAGATGATGAAGTATGAGGCTACTATGCCAATTTGGGAGATTTGGATCCTATATGAATGTATGATTGATGCACATTGATGTACCACAATGTCAGCATAAAAATGGCTAGAACATGATGCTATGATGTCTTTAGGCTGACCTTTTGTGCCTAAATCTTTGGTGGGTCCAAAATCCAAATGTATACATATAGACTATATAGTTGAGACTTTTTCAATGCCTTCCCAAAAACATTTTGATCGCCAAATGTACTCAAATATTTGGAGACATTATTAGCACTGAATATGCATTTCCTCAGCCATGTCATCCAGTCAAAGAAGGCGTGCCATCCCTGCCTTTTGTACAGTTTCTGCTCATCCTTACCACCTTAATTTTCTTAGCCCTCTTTGCGTCTTTAGGGTAATTAAGGTTGGAATTCTAAAGGTTAAAAGTCTAACTAAATTAGTATATGATAAGTTCGAAATTCACTCAACTACTTCTACATGTTAATCTTCTACTCAGCTACTCGCATGTACACTTCTTATGCAAAAACTTAGATAATAAAGGTTTAGAGGCCTATCAGGATGAGCCAATAGGGCATCTCTGATGTCTATGTCAATAAGACTCCAAGAAAAGGCTCTTCGGAGTTGAAGAGCACTATAGATTTAGTACATGTCAAAGTGTGTGTTCTTTGTGTTGGTAAGAGATTTATTTCCATTTTATATCTTTGCTTACCTTTCTGGGCGAAGTGGTATCGGCGTACCCTCCTACCACATGTTGTTTTCTGGCAAAGTTGCTTGTAACAGTTATTTAGAGGGTAGTTCATCCGCTTGGCGAATGTGTGTCTTTACCTCATTTATTTATCGTAGGTTAGACGATATTTAATGCCTTAACATGCCTCTCTAATGGAAGGTGAGAGGTACATTTAATGTTGTCCTTTCGATGAAGGAGTTGAGAGATATATTTAATGCCGTTTTAGACTTCCAAAAAATCTTATTGATGTGGCAGTTACTTCTCTCATTTTCTTGTTAAGGGGAAGAATCATGTGCTATGTTGCTACTAACTTAGTTAGGCGTAGTCGTTGAGATGGGTTGAAAAGCCTACAAGGGTCTAGACCAGTTGCCGTCTAGAATAGGCTTCTTGTCCAAGCCCAGTGGATTTGATCTAGGTCCATCAATATCCAATAGTTTTAAAACTTTTCGATCAATGGGTAGGTCCTTGAAAATTGGTATTAGAATATGCATCACGTCACAGGTTCGAGTTACAAAGGTAGTAACCTATAGGCTGTATTAAAAAGTCTTAGTAAGATGTATGTTTGTAGTGTTAAGATATTGAATACTAATAAATGAGTAAATCATAAAAAGAGAAAAAATTACCATTAAACTAATACTGTTAAAGCGGGCCAGTGTTGTCGTCAATTCAGAAGCATACCGAAATATTAAAAATTAAGGGTTTCTCTACTAAGTATGTTTTCAGCTGTTATACAGCAATATTGTGGACGGCAACCAAAGTCAATATATTGTGAGCTGTTGCCAGATTTTGACAATATGAAATTGTACTGGAAGAGGAAGAACAAGACTCAACCGACAATTACATAACTCTAAGGGGAGCTTCTACTTTTGGAAAGGAAAACGGTGGAATCTGGAAAACCCCAAGACTAAATCCTAAAAATAATCTAACAATAAATAATGAAAATTTTCTAATTATTTTCTTTGATGCACTCACTAGGATATAATCACCTTCGTAAGTTTTTTTTTATTGTAAATTATATTTACTTTCTTTCTGTCAATTTAAATTATATTTATTTGAAACATAAAGTTTTTTCCTATTTTTTACAAATAGAAGTGATAATTTATATTACACTTATTATATTAGTTTTTAAATAATTAAATTTAATTATGAATAACATGACTGTGCCACATAAAACAATTACATGGATGTGTAAGACGATTATAGTAAAAAATTAATCTAGAAAATAATTCCAGTTTTGACGGAAAATCCAAATCTCAAGAGCTTCATATCTGGAAAGTAATCGAGATAAGTCTACGTTTTTATTGTAATCCTTGCTTTCTTTCTGAGAAAGTAATCGAAATGCATTGTATTGGCGGGTTACAAATTTTGATAGGTCAGTCGTTGGGATTTGGTTATAGACTTTCCGTCACGTGGGGTACGTTGTACGGTTTATTACTTTTTAATCGAATCGCGAGTTGACATAAACCTCAATTAATTGACATTTTAGGCACTGCAATCATGGTGTTGAATCAATTTTTGGTACGGCAGGGTTGGCGATCAAAAATAGAAACAACGGCTATCGGAAAATTTCTAGACACCAGAGGGTAACTAGGGATACTTTGATGGATAAGTCAGAAAGTGGGCCTTTTTAAGAGAGTTTCTGGTCTTTTGATACTTGGTACATGGTGGGCTTAGAATTGTTTGATTATTTTCTATGATGAAGCTGACTGTGTGGGCCTTAGGCATTGGGCCGGCTGGATGCCTAAGCAAATTATTAAAATGAGGCCCCACATAATAATAATAATAATATAATTAAGTTTCATTTTATAAACAAAAAAAAAAAAAAAAAATTAACTCCCGGTCAGTTGTAAGCTACAATATTTTGTAGCCTAAATGCATATATATAAAAGGACCTAAACAAAGTGCAATTATAATTCTAGAGAACTTTAATTAATCAATTTAGAATGATAGTGAGTATTTAATTAACACTTTTCCTAACTCATTACAGAGAGCCCCTTTTTATTTATGCGATTTTATTTGCAAACTCCATCGAACTTGTTACACCTGTGGGCCGTGGCATGGGCTGGATTTGAAGAAGTTTTAGACTTGTTGCATCTTATTATGTAATTTACACACCATAAAACAATGACAATTTAGCAAGTGAAGGAAATTACTTTTTGCCATTACTTTTTGCCTGCCCGACTGGGGGCAGGCAATTGCAGAGGATCCCCTCATTCGAAAAGCCCTTTGTTTTAAGGTGAAAAAAGAGAGCTCAATATAACACAACAACTACTATAGGAAGGTCGACCATTTTTAAAAAAAAAACTACAGAAATGACTCACCTTTCTACACGCGTACATAAAGTTATGATTGAAAAATGGATGAGAATTTCTCATCCGGAAAACTACACTCAAATGGAATCGAGCTTTTTTGTAAATTCAAGAAAGAACATCTATTGAAGCAGAGAGAAGAGACATTTAAATGACTTTTGACTCTTTCAAGCTTGAGAAATTGCCAGCTGAAGAAATTTCAAAGCTTTGTGATAATTTAGGAAACCCATAAACCAGAAGTCAAAATTATCTCCAGTAGTTATTTGTATGTACTTGGTTGATGGCTTGTTCACATTCTCAGATAGGCCAACTGCCCTTATCTTCTTGAGTGGGATTAATACCTGCAAAAAAATGGATAGTGCAGAAATTGTTAGTAAGCATGAAGAGAGAGAGAGAGAGAGAGAGAGAGAATAATATAATCTGAATACCTTATAGTGGAGTCTAAGCAATTGTCCATTTGGGGAGGGCAGTTTGATAGATCTCTCACTCCAAAAGGAAACGTTGTTGGTGGAGATAAAGAGGAGGCCTGCTATTGCACCAGCTGTGGTTGATAAATAGCATTGGGAAGCCTTCAACAGTTTCTCCCCTTCTGAAACACTAAATAACTTCTTGAAGAATTTCTCCAGCCCACCTACTTTAAGAATTTTAGCCCCCAACCTCAACTTCCCTTTCACTGTTTCAGTGATGTTGTGCCCCAATCTCACTGCAGCTCTCAACATTTAAAAAAGAAAAAAAAAAGATCTCATCATTCAATGTTATTTTGTACAAGTGGTGCATGATCAGATTGCAGAGTTTGGTTGTTAATAAGCCTGAGGGAAGGAAAGCTGAGAATTTTACAATTATGAAGTAGTCTTATCTTAAAAAACTAAGGATTGCGTGTAGAGGCAATGCATAACGATATATTAGAAAAACGCTAGTCACATCTATCATTCCAAAATAACTAGTTTATTTGAAGTTTCTTTAAAATCACTTATAAAACTTAATTAGTCTCATATAGTAAAAAACCAATATGAGACTTATTACTCATGAGTGCCTTTATAATTTACTCACTCAAATTCTTAACGTCATCGTTAAGACCATATCATGTAATGCTCTAATACTACACAGCATTGTTAGGTTAACTTGATATCATTTGTAACGACCCACTGAAAGCATTAGCCATATTTACGCTATCGATCTAAAATGATTAGTCAATTTAAGCTTTCCTATAATTATTTATAAAGTTTAGTCATCGGGTAAGGAACCAATATTGTGTGGCTTAACACCTATAAGTATCTTTATATTCCACCGTCTCTACTTGGGTCACTAATCTTCCTATTGTGAGGCTGTGGTATTACACAATAAAATTCAGGAACGAGAAGATTCTCAAATCTTAGCTGAAGCAATAGAATTTGATTACCGTGCTCTCGGAATGCATGAGCAAAGTTCCCTGCTTTTTTCCCACACTTGTTCATGCTGTTAAGCACTGAATCTACTTCACCTGCAATATCAAGCCAATTTAATTATTAGAACGTACACCTTCGTTTTGGGTGCTAAAAGAGAGAGAGAGAGAGAGAGGGAGGGAGGGAGGCTTACTCTGCGAATGCGGAGGGTTCACTTGCACGAGAGGGAATATAACATTTGGGTAGCGGGTTGAGGTGAGTGTCCTTTTGCTGGTATTTCATCTGGGTATGCTCTTGAGTCGATTGGGATCCCAACAACGTACTCGGGCATTGGAATCCATACAACTTTTGTCTTAGAGGCCTTCTTTTGTCTCTCAACTAGTATAGAATGTTCTCCACTGCCAGACTCATAGAATATGGTTCATCAAACCTTGTATTCTGCAAATTGATCATCAACTAGATTTTATGTGACATTTTTTGTGATATTTCAACCTTTTTTTCATATGTAGTATGGAAAAGGAAAAAGTAAATGTACTAAATGAGGTCCATTAAGCTCTTTACTATTTTTTGCATGTCTCACATGGGGTTCATCAGCTAGAATTTTCATAATTAAACATTCTCGTTCATAAACACTTCATAAATCTTAATTTCATAGTTGTTAAATCTTATGGCGTTCAATGATATGTGAAAACTATGGCTTATGTTATGTAGGTTAACGGACAAAAAAAAAAAAAAAGAATAGAACAAGAAAAACAAACCAACCTAATTGAAATCTCGTTCAACAGCAGGTGCTAATTAGAAGGATCTAACTGTTACCGGTGGATGATGCTAGAATTGGCTGTGGCTCTCTGTTTTTGTTTCACTCTCTCAATTTCTTCTTCGAAAATTGAAACCGATCAAACCCCAAAGAACCATAACCAAGGGAACAAAAGAACAAGGAGAAGAAAAAGAAATTGTGGACCTTGACCTCCTCCTCCGTTGTTCCCTTTTTACTTTTCTTATCTTCAAGGGCCTTCTTCTTCTTTTTTTCCTCTTCTATTTGGTTCTCTCTCTTCTTTTTTTTTTGGTGGTGGCTATTTTTCGTTCTTTTTCTAAATTAAGCCTTCATTTAACTAAACATAGAAAGGATGAAAAATAGCAGCAAAGAGAGAGACAGTTGTGATATAATTTATGGTGGAATATGATTATCTTTTTTAGAAGAGAGAGAGAGAGAGAGATTTTACACTTTTGAAGCTGAAGCTTGTAGTGGCATTGAAAAGCAAGCAAATAAAGAAAAATAGTGAAATCATTAAAGTCACTAAAAAAGAATTGCTTAGGTTTTTATGGGCAGGATATGAGAGTACGAATGCTAGGGCCAAGGTGGCGTGGAGTTCAGTTTCCTTACCGAAGAGGAAAGGTGGTCTGATGGAGGTCTTTTTGAGAAGTATGGGTTCAGAGCAGTATATGTGAGCCTGATTTGTGTCCGACTTGGTATGACGAAAGAAGTGCGACGGTTTAAACGCTGCCCTCAAATCCGGAAATTTTTTAGACCCGCCCATTTATGTGTTTAGACCCAATCGAGGGTCCTTATATGATGCAGGGAGTTGTATTAATGCTAAGTTGGAGAATGTTATAATAAATGGAGAATGGGCTTGCCACCGGCAAGATCAGATGACTTGGTCAGAATACAGAGCAAGCCTATTTGGGTTTTCTCTAAGAAGGGGCTTTCACTCTAGTTAAGAGACATGGGCTGCTATTAAATCAAAGCAAACTAAAAAATTAGTTCTGATTCCATTGGAGGGATCTCACGGCTGTGGTTAGATTTTTTGCAAGGTTATTTTCTAGGGTGGAAAGTCATCGATGTGTTACTCCTAGTGTCTGTTCATCAAAATAGTTGTGCACAAACCATAGCCTTTAACTATATTCAGCTGCCTTTCCCTCAAGCTAGCCTGGAAGTTGTTTAATAACCAATTGAATGAATAGTGAAGTGATAGTTGAAGAATCTGATTACATGCCAAAAGGGCTTCAGTTCATGGCGACTGATTACATGCCAGAATCTGATTTGTCTGTGAATGGTAAAGTGATAGTTGAAGAATCAGAGAGCGTTTCATCATTACAAAATACACTGTCTGAAATTGTATTGAGAGTTTCCTAGTTGTACATCTGAGAAGAAGATGGGAATGAACATTTCTGCTTCTTGAATGACTAGCATTCCTAGCCTCTAAGCTTGCGAAATAGCTTCCTGAAGATACTTGAAAGATTTCTGATAACTTAAAAAACCCATAAACCAAAAGTCAAAATTGTCGACAGTAACTATTTCCATATACTTTTGTGAAGGCTTCTTCACATTCTCACTTTGCTCGACTCTCTTTATCTTCCTCAGTGGAATCAAGACCTTGTAGTGGATTCTTATCATCTCTCCATTTGGAGAAGAGATTTTGATTGATCTGTCACTGCAGAATGCAATATTGTCTGTGGAGATAAAGAGGAGGCCTGCAATAGGACCTGCTGTGGTTGATAAATAGCACTGGGAAGCCTTCAGTAATTTCTCTCCTTCTCTAATACTAAATAACCGCTTGAACACTTTCTCCACACCACCTACTTTAAGAATTCTAGCCCCCAAGCTCAACTTCCCCTTCACAGTTTCAGTGATGTTGGGCCCATGTCTCACTGCGGTTCACAAGAATAAAGAAATCAGAATGAAATTGAACCATATGTAAACCATATTTCAGTTGGGTAAAATTTAAAAACAGAAGATATTGGAAGAAAAAGAATGAGATTTTAGGACCTCTTGATGATCCTAAAAGAAGCAAAGAAGAACTAGAAAAGATGAAGGAAAACAAAACCAAAGACAAAACAGAAGCTACTTAGTACTTACCATGGTCTCGGACTCCATGTGCAAAGCTGTCTCTTTTTTTACCAGGCTTGTTCTTCCTAATAAGCACTGAATCTGCACTACCTGCAATAACAAGATTCCTCATTATTGATAAACTGTCATCTTGACTAATTGATTGATGGATTGAGAGAGATTAAAGAGATGGATTCTTACCATGTTTGGCTGTGAGAGACACACTTTCACGTGATGGAATATCGTATTGGCTAGCAGGATCAGGCAAGCATCTCTTTAGTGACCTACCAACTCGGTTTGCTTCTGAGCTTATTGGAATTCCAACAACAAATTCCTGAAGTGAGGTGTTCATGTTTGGAACAGAAAGGGATGTAAAATGTTGTCGACTAATTGAATACAAGGAAGAAATGCTCACTTAGGTTGATAAAACATTGTATTCTGCCAAGGTATTTAAAGGGATGAAATACTAGGTTAATCAACTTTTTGTTGCATGAGTCAGCTCTGGCTCATCCAGAAGAATAAAGGAGCAGGCATGGACTCTTTAAAGACTCTTTCAAAGATATGGTGTATTTTGGGTTGCTTTTAGAAAAGACATTGTAGAAAAGTCCAACAGTACTTCGTCATGAAATTCTCCAAAATATTAGAAGAAAGGTGGATGTGGGTGTTTTAACATTGGTTCATGTTATGCCAGAATTCAAACATTTGATACTAATGAAATTACCAAACCAAGACTTTCAAAATTAAATTATTTTCAGCCAATTGGTTCATGTCCTTGTTATTATGTGATGCAGACCCTCAAATTGAACCATTCTACTGCACTTTTTACTACTGCATTAGAGGTTCATTGTTTGTAACAGTTGGACACAAAATGTGATACCCTAACAAGTTAGTTCCACATTGAGCGAATAAGTGGGTAGATTATAGAGGCACTTGTAAGTGTTTAATCTTACAATGGTTACTTATTATATAAGACTGAACTTTATATGTGATTCTGAAGAGCTTTAATTGTAATTTGACTACTCCTTTTGACTTAATAGTGTAGATGTGACTAGCAATTTCCTGAGTTCGTTACACAAGATATATAGAAGTGGGGTTCTTCCAAGGTAAGCTATTGGATAATTATACCATTTTAAGAAAGGGTCCAAGAAAATAAAATGTCCTGACTGCTTGGAAAACCTTTTCTATCACACAGTCGTCATATGCTGCCTCCTTTCTCTTGTGCTGACTATGTAAGGGTGTGATAATGAAGCTTTTTGCGCTGGCAATTTAGCTTTCTGATGCCAGCCTATTTGGTACCAAGATAAGATAAGATAAAGAAAGGGAAAATGGCTACTTTCACCTAAATGGTTGCAAGTTGAATGAGCATGTGTCGTTTGTGAGAATTTTATGATAATAAATTCGTAACAGAGAATTGATTGCTAAACTTTAAATGTTTGATTGAGTAATATCCATGAATAAAAACCTCATCATTAAGTCACAGGTATATAGGACAAGCACTGATCATAGGCTGATCTGGACTGCAACCAATCTTTTTGGCTTTCTTTTGCTGATTCAAATGCTCATGTCAGCATTGAACCAATGGAGATTCAAGGCCTGTTTTTAACAAAAAATTGTTGGCAGACAATCGAGTGAAGAATACTTTTTTGTGTATGTAGGAAAGGTAATGGCTACAGCCTACACATATCCACATAGGCCCTTTTAGCTCCATATATCGATTGCTGTAGAGGTTAGAATATATTATGAAGTCCTAGCTTCAAATAAGGACCTCAGCGCCAGCGGTATAAAAGTGGCTTTAATAAGATAACGTCATTTAATTACTCTCACCAAGATCTTGTGTTGTTTCTACTTGTGAATACTGCAAAAATATAACATAAAGAATCATAATAAAAATAAGTTCAAGAAGAACAATAATTCTCAACTGTAAATCTACATTATTTCAAAGGTACCAAGATCCGAACTTCCAAACTCTAATCATACTAAAAATAAGTCAAAAGAACAAGAATTCCCAACTGTATCTATATTATTTCAAAGGTTCTGAGATCCAAACTTCCAAACTCCCCCCACCCCCCGGCGCGCCCCTTATTTAAAAAATATTTTATTTATCATACAAAGAAGGATTTTTATTCTTTACAAAGACAAAGAACAAGCTTCTTCTTCTTCAAAAGAAAAAAGAACAAGCAATTTCTTGAAATTAACAAAGCACCTATCCAAAAAAATTAGCCATGCTACTCATAAATAAAAACAAAAGAATAAAGAAAAAAACATTTAGGAATGTTGTTACAGTTATCAAGCCACCTCTTTTCCTCAATTAGAGATACTGTCGAAGTCATCTTGGCATCTCCTCCCAATTAGTAATGTTGTTGATATATGATTTTTGCTCCCTATTAATTAAAAAGGTAAACTATCTTGGATTAATCCTTTACCGGATTACAATAACTTTTACCCTCTAAGTGCAAGGGTCAAAAAATTTGAAATGGAGAAGATTTATTTGATGGTCAAAATTTTGTTTGGTTGGATCTATCGGTTTATATAGTGTCATGTCATTTAAAATTTTAAATGAAGTAGTAATATATGCACTATATAACAACATATATACCATTAAATTTTTTTTTTTTTTTTGCTTTTTGGCAAAAAAAAAAAAAATCCCAAAAAAGGTTGTGTAACGAGGCCAAAAAAATAAGGGAAGAGAGAGATCTTCGATTTTTGTTTTTTTCCTAGTTATTAACAAAACAAGGTGAATGTCCATTAAAATCTGAACTCCTAAATAGATTCTTGGCTCATTTTTCCATTTAACAAAACGATTCAGACCTCGTAAATAGAAAATTACTTCAGCATAATCTCAAGTAACATAGACAAGCATTAATGGACAACAAATGCAGACCCAACGTCCCTTTTTGGCCATTTAGGACCAGGTAAATGGAAAATCCTCGGAAGATAAAAAGGTTTAATGTTATATTAAGGTCCGCAACGTGATTTTAAGTAATCTGTTTATCTGGAGATTGAATAATGGCCTCAAAATTAAGGACCATTTAACATTGTTCATCGCTAGAAATATATATATATATATATATACACTGTCCAAAACTGTATCATGCTTATTTCTTCCTTCAATTTACAAAACACATCAGATGAAGCAGAGGGAAGACGCATGTGTGCCAATCACTATTGAGTG
Organism: Betula pendula; assembly: GCA_900184695.1. Lineage (NCBI taxonomy): Eukaryota > Viridiplantae > Streptophyta > Magnoliopsida > Fagales > Betulaceae > Betula > Betula pendula. Next base: position 29,415 of record FXXK01000089.1, on the reverse strand, counting down.
ATTGCTTGCTGAAGATATTTGAAAGCTCTCTGATAATCTATGAAACCCATAAACCAAAACTCGAAATCATCAACGGTAACTATATCTATGTACTTCTGCGAAGGCTTCTTCACATTCTCACTTTGGTTGACTGTCTTTATCTTTCTTAATGGGATCAAGACCTGCACAAATTAGTATTGCTTAAAGGTGTTAGCAGGCATGGAAAGAGAGAGAGAGAGAGAGAGAAAGAAGAAATAGATATGATGATGTGAGTTACCTTGTAATGTATTCGAGTGAATTCTCCACTTGGGCAAGAGATTTTGATGGGTTTCTCACTGCAAAAAGCAATCTTGTCTGTGGAGATGAAGAGGAGACCTGCTATAGGGCCGGCTGTGGTTGATAAGTAGCATTGAGAAGCCTTAAACAGTTTCTCTCCTTCTTTAACATCAAACAACTGCTTGAATACTTTCTCCATCCCACCTACTTGAAGAATTCTAGCCCCCAAGCTCAATTTTTTCCCAAGCTTGTGCATGCTACTAAGAATTGACCGTACTCTACCTGCAATATTAAGACAAAACCCATTACTAAAACAGATTTATCTAAAATAATTGTTTGATTGAGAGAGAGAGAGTTTTACTCTGTTTGCATGTAGGAGACCCATGTTTATGAGATGGAAGATTGTATTGGCCAGAAAGATCAGGTAAGTATCTCGTTGTAGACCTCTCAAATAGGAATGCTGCTGAGCTAATTGGAACTCCAATTACATGTTGCTGCAGGGAGGCTTTCATGGCTGATAAGTAGTGAACAGCTTCTGTGGATGTGCTACTGGTGTAGAAATTAGAATGTTCTCCTCTAGCAGAAAACAGGGGAAGTGAGGCTTAGAAAGGTTGATCATGCCTTGTATATATATCCCGCATATGTATTTAAAGGGATAAGAATAGTGGGAAATGGGAATCTCAACTTTTTGTTGCATGAGTGATGAGTCATCTATTGCTCATCAATGAGAGTAAAGGCACATGCATGCACTTGTAAAGATAATTGCCCAAAAAATATATATATTGAGGAGATGACATGTTTAGTTACTTTTAGAAAAAGATTTTGTAGGAATGTCCAAGTCTTCTTTGATAATTCTATTAGAGAATAATACAAAGGAGGACACTAATGAAATTAAAAAACCACACCTTTAAGTATGGGGACGTAGTTGGAGTTGGTGTATTGGACCTACTTTAAGATTGAAGTATAGCGGGGGATTAATTATGTCTTTCTTTACATATAGATCACTCTACAGTGAACCAATCTATTGCATCTTGAAACATGCTAGCCGTACTTATAATTTATGAATGGCCGGTTTATATGCCAATGTGACACTGTCATATCAGCTCAATAATAATTTATTAGCCTCTTTTATGGGTAGTCATTCACTCTCAATGCGCGAGATCCGGTGATCAAAGTCACCAAATTTGGTGGTTACAACTGGCCCATGTTACCATGTAGTCGCCATGGTGGTTGGAGGTGACACTTACGGAGAGGATGTGCAAATATTTTTAGCCATGTCATGCTTAAGGGGGAGTTATGCTCCCCAATGCTACCAAAAACAATATTATATCATTCATTGTAGTAGAATAATGAATGCTCATATATGAATTATCTATTTTTTACCAAAAAAATAAATTTTAAAAAAAAAGATATGAATTATCTTGCAAGGACTTATTTTGGAAATGGGTCCAAGAAAGTGATGTCCTGTTTGGTTGGAACTCCTTTTCAATACAATCCGGAGATGCATATCATGTGTTGCCTCTTTTTCTTAAGTGACTAAGCCATGGCGTGTAACTGAAGCTTTTGTGAGCTGGAATGTTGGGTATGTTTGGCAAATGATTGAGTTGAGATTATGAATTTTTGAGTTTTGATGTGATATAAAGTAAAAAAAAATATTGTAAGTTTTTTGTATGAAAAAGTAAAAAATTTTATTTTTTAGTGAGTTTTTTATTTAAAAGTAATAAAAAGTATTTGATGTGAAATAAAAAGTGAAAAAAATTGTTAAAAAAAATTGATAAAATATATAAAATTAAAATATTTTGATATAATTTTTTTTTTTTGAAATTGTATAAATTTAAATCCTAAACCCTTTGTCGAACGGGTCGGTAATTTTGCGATGCCCACCCTCATAAATGGAAAATGACTACTTTCATCTAAATGGTTGCAAGTTGAATGAGCTTGTGTCGTTTGTGAGAATGTGCGTTATGATAATAAATTGAGTCGTGATTGAGAGCAGCCCAGGCTGAATGCCTGGGCTGCTCTCAGATAAAAAATCAAAAAAAAAAAAAAATTATTTTTTTAATAAGATGGAGTTCACCAAAACAAAAAAAAAATGTTTTGAACTGAATAACTGTTCAATCAGCCTAAGACTAATGTTTATATTTACCGCGATAAATTCGCAACAGAGAATTCATTGCTAAACTTTGAATGTTTGATTAAACCTCATCGTTAAGTCACATGTATATAGTATAGGACAAGCACTGATCATAGGCTGATCTGGACTGCAACCAATCTTTTTGGCTTTCTTTTGCTGATTCAAATGCTTATGTCAGCATTGAACCAATGGAGATTCAAGGCCGGTTTTTAACAATAAATTGTTGGCAGACAATCGAGTGAACCACACTTTTGTGTATGTTGGCAGACAATTTAACAATAAATTGTTGGCAGACAATCGAGTGAACCACACTTTTGTGTACGTGGGAAAGGGAATGGCTACAGCCTACACATATCCACATAGGCCCTTTTAGCTCCACATGTCGATTGTTGCAGAGGTTAGAATATATATTGAAGTCCTAGCTTCAATTAAGGACCTCAGCTGTACATCTATATTATTTCAAAGGTACCGAGATCCCAACTTCCAAACTCCAATCCTAATAAAAATAACTACATAAGTTAAAAGAAGAACTAGAGTTCTCAACTATACTTCTATATTATTTCAAAGGTTTTGAGATCCCAATTTTCTATTGAAATAAGAGTTATAAAAATTTAAGAGATAAAAATTACGAGATCTCAATAAACAAGAGTTATAAGAATTTAAAAGTTATAAGATGATTTATGTAAATTAATTATTGTTATTAATATAAAAGTAGAAGAGACAAATAACATTTAGACTTTTTTTTTTTTTTATCTATAAATAGAGTCATGTATACCATCAAATTATAAATGAAAGATATAGCAAAACAAAGGTTTTGATGTGTGAACGTAAATTATGAGTCGAACCACCTTAATTCTATATTTTTTCATGATTTTATCTCTTTAGATAATTCTTTTAATTTATTACTTTTAACCTCCCCCGCCCCTTATTGTAAAAATATTTTATTTCTTTACAAAGTAAACCTGTTTGACATATAGATTTTCGTTTCTTATAAAGAGTGAAAGGAGTTATATTTGATCAAATGGATTTTCTTTCTTTGTAAATAATAAATTGTCATACAAAGAGGATTCTTATTCTTTACAAAGACCAAGAACAAGCTTCTTCACAAACAAAAAAAAAAAAAAAAGCATTTTCTTGAAATTAACCAAGCACCTATCCAAAAAATTAGCCATGCTACTCATAAATAAAAACAAAAGAATAAAGAAAAAAACAATTAGCAATGTTGTTAAAGTTATCAACCCACCTCTTTTCCTCGATTAGAGATACTGTCGAAGTCATCTTGGCACCTCCTCCCAATTAGTAATGTTGTTGATGTATGATTTTTGCTCCCTATTAAAAAAAATAAAATAACTATCTTGGATTAAGCCTTTGCCGGATTACAATAAGTTCTACCCTCTAAGTGCAATTCAAAAAATTTGAATTGGAGAAGATTTATTTTATGATCAAATTTTATTTTGTTGGATCTAATGGTTTATATAGTGCTATGTCATTTAAAATTTTATAAACGTGATAATATAATCACTATATGACAATATATACATATACCATTAAATTTGTAAAATCTAATATGAACCATGAAATAAATATTTTTTACTTGAAATGAAAAGGTTTCGAACAATGGAATAGGTGGTTCGAGCTGCCATATAGCATTTGAGGTTCCTTATCAATGGACTGGGATCTTCTCCGGTTCATTTGAACGGGAAGTATTCAATTTTTGTAAAAATGAAGATATTTTTGTCATTTCACATTTTTTTGGGGACAAAAATGCCCTTATACTTACAAGGACATAATACTCTCCTATTCATTTGAACCGGAAAGGATCTAAATCCCTTATCGATGTTGTCAATCTTTAAACACATCAAGCTATTGACTTGAGTAAAGGGTCCACAACGTGATTTTAAACAATAACAGCTGCAGAATCTGTCTATCTGGAGATTGAATAATGGCCTCAAAATTATGGACCATTTAACATTGTTCATCACTAGAAATATATATATATACACTGTCCAAAACTGTATCATGCTTATTTCTTGCTTCAATTTACAAAACACATCGGATGAAGCAGAGGGAAGACGCATGTGTGCCAATCACTATTGAGTGATTGCTTGCTGAAGATATTTAAAAGCTCTCTGATAATCTATGAAACCCATAAACCAAAACTCGAAATTATCAACGGTAACTATATCTATGTACTTCTGCGAAGGCTTCTTCACATTCTCACTTTGGTTGACTGTCTTTATCTTTCTTAATGGGATCAAGACCTGCACAAATTAATATTGCTTAAAGGTGTTAGCAGGCATGGAAAAAGAGAGAGAGAGAGAGAGAGAAAGAAGAAATAGATATGATGATGTGAGTTACCTTGTAATGTATTCTAGTGAATTCTCCACTTGGGCAAGAGATTTTGATGGGTTTCTCACTGCAAAAAGCAATCTTGTCTGTGGAGATGAAGAGGAGACCTGCTATAGGGCCGGCTGTGGTTGATAAGTAACATTGAGAAGCCTTAAACAGTTTCTCTCCTTCTCTAACATCAAACAACTGCTTGAACACTTTCTCCATCCCACCTACTTGAAGAATTCTAGCCCCCAAGCTCAATTTTTTCCCAAGCTTGTTCATGCTACTAAGAATTGACCGTACTCTACCTGCAATATTAAGACAAAACCCATTACTAAAACAGATTTATCTAAAATAATTGTTTGATTGAGAGAGAGAGAGAGAGAGAGTTTTACTCTGTTTGCATGTAGGAGACCCATGTTTATGAGATGGAAGATTGTATTGGCCAGAAAGATCAGGTAAGTATCTCGTTGTAGACCTCTCAAATAGGAATGCTGCTGAGCTAATAGGAACTCCAATTACATGTTGCTGCAGGGAGGCTTTCATGGCTGATAAGTAGTGAACAGCTTCTGTGGATGTGCTACTGGTGTAGAAATTAGAATGTTCTCCTCTAGCAGAAAACAGGGGAAGTGAGGCTTAGTAAGGTTGATCATGCCTTGTATATATATCCCGCATATGTATTTAAAGGGATAAGAATAGTGGGAAATGGGAATCTCAACTTTTTGTTGCATGAGTCATCTATTGCTCATCAATGAGAGTAAAGGCACAGGCATGCACTTGTAAAGATAATTGCCCAAAATATATATATATTGAGGAGATGACATGTTTAGTTGCTTTTAGATAAAGATTTTGTAGGAATGTCCAGTCTTCTTTGATAATTCTATTAGAGAATAATACAAAGGAGGATACTGATGAAATTAAAAAAACAAAAAAACCACATCTCAAGTATGGGGACGTAGTTGGAGTTGGTGTATTGGACCTACTTTAAGACTGAAGTATAGTGGGGGTTAATGTCTTTCTTGACATATAGATCACCCTAATAGCTAACCATTCTATTGCTTTTCAAGATGCTAGCCGTACATACAATTTATGTATGACTAGCTTAGATGCTAACGTGTAACATACTGCCATATCAATTCAATAAAAAAATTTCAGCCTCTCTAATGGGTGGTTGTCTACTCTCGACGAGCGAGATCTGATGATCAAAGTCACCAGATTTGGTGGTTACAACTACCCCTTGCGGCCGTTGTGGTGGTTGGAGGCAAGGGCAAAGCCACTTAGGTCCTTAAGGGGCTATGGCCCTCCAAAATTTTAAAACTTTCCATAATTTTTTAATTTTTTTTTAAAAAAATATACCCTTAAAAATTTATTTTTGACCCCCTCTAATTTTTTTTTTGTTTTGCCCCCCAAAACTTAAAATTTTAGTTTCGTCCCTGGTTGGATGTGACACCAACAGAGAGGATGTGTAAATATTTTTAATTCTAGTTTCGCCCCTAATTGGATGTGAAGCCGGCGGAGAGGATGTGCAAATATTTTTTAGCCATGTCATGCATAAGGGGGAGTTATGCTCTCCAATGCTATCGAAAACAATATTATATCATTCATTGTAGTAGAATGATGAATGGTCAGATATGAATTATCTTTTTTTTTTACCAAAAAAAAGAAAGAAATGAATTATCTTCCAATGATTTATTTTGGAAAAGGGTCCAAGAAAGTGAAATGTCCTATGGTTGGAACTCCATTTCAATACAATCCCGAGATGCATCATGTGTTGCCTCTTTTTCTTATAGTGACTAAGCGAGGGCGTGTAACTAGCTTTTGTGAGCTGGAATGTTAATTTTGTGATGCCCACCCTCTTTAATTCTAAGATAAGAAAATGAAAGGGGAAAGGCTCTTCCACTTCAATTCGTTTCATGACGGCTGATGGAAAGTTTCCTTTTTATCCTTCCAATCACACGCGCACATCTATATATATATATACACACACGCATGCATAAATAAGTTTATAAAAAATCATCAAAAAAATTTTAAGGGACAAAAATCCCGACAAGTTGCATGATGCCTCAAAATATTAAGTTTCACATTAGTGGGTGGATCGTGAAAGTAACGTCTGTGTGATAAGTCTTACGTCGGTTTCTTAGTATGTGGGATTGAGTTTTATAAGTAATCTCAAGAAACTCTTAATTGTAATTTTGATTGATTCTTTTGGAGTAATAAGATAGATGCGGTTAGCCCTTCCCAGAGTCGTGACATGTTCAACCCATCTTGTGTGAACATCATCTATTTAAATTTTATAGACCGAGTGGAAGCACACCTATTTTTAACAAAATCCTGTGATATAAATAAATTTTAACTACTCCACATCAAAGTAACATGCCGGGCTTTGACTGCATAACATATCAATATGAACTTTTGAGGTAAGTCCAGAAAATTATAAACAAGAATGGTTCAAGCAGAATGCAAATAAGAAACATATACGTACAAAGAGTGCTTACTTAAATAATCCTTTGCTTGAATGGCATTAGTTCATCATTAAATGCGTCAAGAACCCCTTTGTATTTCAACCAAAGATGGCTGAAACTTGAATTCATTGCTGAAATGCTCAGGACTTTGAAATAATGAACGGCAGGGAGAGTAAACTGCAAAAAGAAGCAATTTCGTCCAGTGAAATTCAGAAGCCTTATCAGCACGAAATTAAGAATCACTATAAACATGGACTCTGCATATTCATTGCTTTAATTGCATCAACTATTCTCTCCATTTGCATTGCACGACTACCCTTCACCAAAACAACATCATTACAATCTAGCCTCTTCACAATTTCTTGTGCAAGGGTTGCTGCATCATGGGCATGTACAGTGTTTATCGTATCAAATAAATTCAAATTCTCAGCTGCTGCAAAATATCTCTTCCCAACGAGGCCAACTAAGTCAATACTGGAATCGCAACAATGGTTTAAAATCATTTCATGAGACTCCATCTCAAATGAACCAAGTTCTAACATGTCTCCAAGTACAGAAACTCTTTTACCACAGCAATCAATGCTCTTAAGTAGGTCAATGGCAGCTTTGGTGCTAACAGGATTGGCATTGTAGATATCATTTACTATTTTGATGCCATTTTTAGCAACTTCAAGCTCCGACCTCATCCGAACAGGACAAAATCTTGACAAGCACATCCCAACTTGAGGAAAAGAAGCCCCCAACAGAGTTGCAACAGCTGCCGCTGCACATGCATTGGTCGCCAGATGCAGACCGGGACTATGAATTTGAAATTCCATCCTGGATATGAAACCGCCATTGAAATGGAATTTTTTAGTATCACTGCTTAAAGTTGAATAAAGATATTATCAACATGATTAAAAGATGGGATGGAGTGAAATATCTAACAGCTAAAAGAAAGAACCGACAAATGCTCAGTTAAAAATTTAAATAAACAACATATTAATATCCTATTATGGTCTAAACATGGTGAAAATAAGTTCAACAGTCCCCATGAATGTTTATAAGTTCTAGGGTTCCCTGGCAGTCAGAATTCTCCTTTCAGTTTTACATTAAAAGCCACTGGAGAAGGACAATTACATCTAGGTCATTATTAAGTGGTGACATAAAATGCATGCAACGACTTTCATTCAGATGCAAAGAAAAAAATTCTACGTTTCTCACATATCACCGAAAAATGAAGAAAATAAAGGGTCTAAAATTCTATAATGATCTTACTTCTCTTTATTTTTCTCTAGTACAACTCGAACTCCAAGACCTCCATCAACACTTTCTGCCAAAATCAACCGGACATCACACCCCTCCCCCCGACCAAAGAGCACCTGATAAATCCAAGGAAATAGTTACTACTAAATCAATACTCCAAGATTACTTTTTACCGATTCAGTGTAAACAAAGGTGACACGCAATGAACCCCAATTCCTCTCATTAAATAAATAAGCAAGGGCAAAAGAAACAAGCACAGCAGCTTTACAAAACATGAAAATTGAACTCCATTCTGGGTGAACCATCAGATTACTCTTCGACATTCATTTCAAAACTTCCCCACCAATAGTGTCATCAAGAATAAAACTGAAAGGCCGTCCATGTGGGAATTTTATCATGTCAACGCTACAGAACATATTAAATCCTAGCACAGTTCACTGATATCATGCCAGAACACCAACAGCCCGCTTGAAAAACTCTAATATATTTATTACTTTAGTTGATCATGCAATATTGTCACAAACACCAAACCAGATCCAAAACAAAGCAACTTTATAAACTACCATATTGAAAACAAAGCAATTCAATTCCCACATATCTAGAACTTAAAACTCTCCAAAAACTCAGATATTTGATAGAATGTGAAATCCAATTAACAACATCAAATAAAGACTAACCTCACTCACCTTTTTAACGCCATATGGAATAGGAAGGCTCATAACTAATGGATCATCAGCATTCAAAACACACACATCCCCAGGCTCAACTTCCGCTAGAATCTCCCCTTTTGCCACTGCAACCTCCTCCAAACTCGCAAAGTTCTCCAAATGCGAAGGCCCCACATTCAAAATCACTCTTATGGACGGCCTAGCCATCCTTGCAAGCTCCAAAATCTCACCCTTTGCACTCATCCCCATCTCTAAAATCACACTTCCTGCATTTCTAGGAATCCCAATCAATGACAAAGCAACTCCAATCCTATTATTCCAATTCCCGGGACTATGATAAACCCGGTTTCCCAGGCTTTCAAGAGCCAAAGCTATCATACTCTTTGTAGTAGTTTTTCCCACACTACCAGTCACTCCCACCAATGCACCATGGAACCTATGCCTTGCATAGTTGGCCATCTTCACCAATGAATTAACAGTATCACCACTGATTTCGACAAAACCCTTATCCCAATTATCGCAAACCCGGTTACCGATAACTCCAACGCATCCTTTTCTGGATAATTCCGGGGTTATGAAATCGTGGGCATCGAAGTTTGCGCCGGCAATGGCGAAGAACCACTGGCTGGACTCAAGGGCTCTGGTGTCTGTAGAAATGGTTCCAGGAGAACCCCATTTCACAATTCGTCCATTTACAGCTTCAGCTATCTCATTGGCAGTCCAGAGGGGTAAATTTCCTGGATCATGGTGAGCATTTTGGGGACAAGAATTTGCGGGCTTTGGTGCATTTTGGGTAGCTACGACCCTAATGCGAGAATGGGAAGTGGGGAGCTTGTGCGGTCTTGAAGGAAAGTGTGTGGGTTTGGGGATTCTTCTGAGTGTGTGAGGAAAGGAGGTCGGCGTTGCATTCATGGGTTCAATCTAAAACCCTAAACCCTTACCAGTTGCTCTCAAGGAGAAGAAATTCCAACCGTTGGTCTTTCTTGGTCTTTTTCACCTTCTCTTTTTCCTTTTTTTTTTTTTTTTGAAGTGTTAAATCATTTCGTTTTGCCATCTTAATCATTTTATAATAAAAAAAATTTGATGATTTTTTTTTTTAATAAAATATGATAGAAATTATTTTATATGTACACAAAATATATACATATACATAATACATCTTTCTCCTCCCACTTGATTTTTTTTATTATTATTATTTTTGACCATCCTGTTGTTGGACCATTCTTGAATGGTGCTCGTTTAGTTTGTCACCCAAATGGCCCATGAACCTCATCATGGCTCATTTGTCAACATTCAACAAGGTGGTCATAACTCGTAAGAATTAGCATCCTGCCCCCCGCCCAATCGTCAACATTTCCGGAAAGAATAATGATTTGTTTTTTTTTTTTTTTTAAGGGAAAAGAATAATGATTTCATTTGAGGAAGAAAAGATATCAAAGTATTCCAATGAGACCAGCCGACCAGGCACATTTAACAAAGAGTACTCCTTTTTGGGACCAACTTTAGATTATTAGATACCATTTAACATGAATACAAGGATCCCTAGTAGTTTGAAAAATAAACACCACAATCTTCTTATTAGGTAGCCTTTGACAAATCTTTCAGCCAGCCTATTAAAATGATGTATGTCCAAAATATATATAATTTTAATATGCATTCTTAAGCATTTGATTCTCGCATGCATTTTAAATACATGTTAGTTTAATTTACTAAATTGAAGGAAAAAAGTTTCAACTCAATTGAAAGAAAAATTGTCCTTAATCAAATAACGTGGGATCCATTAAACAACCCACCATAAGAAGTAATGGCATGAGATCATCCCAATGATCTTAAGATAGAATAATGTTATACATTACATTTTTATCTCACTTTGCTAATGAGACACTGTAAATCAACCCTTGTATTTTTTTTTTTTTTTAACAAAGGCTGCATGGCAGTGCCACATAAAATGAGATAAAAATGCGGTATAAATAGCATTTCTCTTTTCTTAAGACAAAAGGAAAAATGCAGTTATTTCAGCTTTATATCCATTTGAGTAGTTATTGCATGACAATTAGGTACATTTACAATTCCAAGTGTCTAGTAGAGGCAACTTTTAGTCCTCCGTCAACAGTCACATTGGACAATCACCAAAGAAAGTTCATGTTCATGTATGTTAAACCAATTGCCTAGCCACACTAGAGCCAAAGAAACAAATCAAAAAAGGATAGTTCAAATTGATATATAGCAAAGCCTGGCGGCTTAGATATGCTACTCAAAATAGTAAAAGATAAAAAAAAGAGATCGAGTAGGACGACAAATTTTTTTAAAAAAAGATATAAAGGGTTCTTTACAACTTAAGCACTGACTACCTCTAAAGACTAATAATTGCTCTTAAAATGTTTGTAAGACAAACAAACTAGAATCCTGTTCTACTTATAAATACTGCCACCTCTTCCAGAGTTGTCTATACAGATTCAGGTAATTCCTACCCATACAACTTATTTCAAAAGGATGCAAAAATAGACAAATGACCTTAAACATTAAACTTCTAGTGCCAAATAAGCAAAAAATATTCAGGCTTTGATCTGACGGATCCCAAAAACCCAACAAAAGCACAAGCATTAAGTCTTCTGTCCTTTGAACTTGTTGCTCACATTACCTATGTGCAGATGTATGTGGCATCGGGTATGCCATTGGACCCATATTCATTGGGGCACCAGGAACCATAACTCCAGGTACAGGGGCTCTTACACCATATGCCATATGGCCCCCTGTAGGAAGACTCACTGGGGTACCAACTGCTGAGACAAGGGATCCTCCTATTGGTTGCCCTATCGTCGGAGTGCCATATATGCCAACACCCGCCGGCCCAGCTGGGGACTGAGGAGTTTGTTTGATTGATTTGCCAGAGGAACCTCCTGCAGAACCACCATTTGTTTGACCAGTAATTGGTCCTTGGGGTGCCGAAATGTCTCCATTGCCAACACTGGTGATGTCATGAATGCTCGATCGCCTCCTATCTTTGTTCATTGAGTTCAAACGAATGAAGTACTTTTGTGCATGGCTGGCCACTTGTGTAGGTGTTCGTGTCACCACAAAGTTTCGAGATATACTTCGCCAGTCCCCTTTCCCATATTTGTCCAAACCAAGAAGAAATAACCTGGTTGTCAAAAGAATACAAAATTAAGGCTTACTAAGAAGGGATAATATGACACATTAAAGAATTGAACAAAGTGTCACATTTGAAAGACAGTATCTAATTTGAAACATATGTTACTTTAGTATCTTCAAACACCGATTCATCCCTCTTTAATTTTTTCTTTTTCAAAACATCAGCATACACTCATAATCATAGCTCCTCAATATGTACCTTACAACAGGTGACTTTTAGTGTATTTCAGAAATTACATGCTCAGGCAGCACAGCAACAACCCTTTGCAGTCAAAGCAATAGGCTCAAATAGATGCATCAACTATCATAACATTCGGAAACTCTCACACTTACATAGCACAGAGACTTTATAGAGGATGAATTCCAATGTGCAAACTCGGACTAAAAAGTGGCAACAATATACATCAGGTCAAAATATGATCACAGTTACTAAGATATTATGGAAAAGCAATCGAACTACGCAGATACTGAATTGTATCATAATCCATAGGTAATGGTATTTCTAAGATGCATAGTCGTGCCTCTTAAGAGATACCTAAACTTACCCTTGAGCCATTTTTACCTAAATAATAACCTAAATTTATGAGGCTACATAACCGAAAAATATGAAAAAGTACCAAGAATAGATGCTTTTGGTAGAGTGGTAACTTAATAAAAGAGAAGCAGAACCTGAAGCCTCTAATGCATAGCACATGAATTTCAGAAAGTACTTTGAAAGAAAACAATTAGGACAAAAGGGAACAGATTTAACCATAAAAACATGAAAACTTTAACTGCTTAATAATAAAAGGCAACATAATCCCGTTTGAGAGATCAGAAACACAAGAGGAACATTTAAAGCTTCAATATTTGTGGTTCTGCAATCACACTAACCTTGCTTTTTGATGGTTTGTAATATTCAAGTTTTGCAACAAAGGAAAAATTTTCACAGGTAATGTCACATGAATTAACATAGAAAAGAACTGCTAACTGCTAAAGGACATATAGAGCAATCGCCAAAAGAGAAACATAATAGATGCCAAATGATACTACCAAAGGGATTTTGATACATAAACAAATCCTGTCCGATACAGGGTTCAAGTTTTGGAAATAGAAAATTGCAAACTAAAACTTGAGTCTAAAGGAGAATGGATATACCCATAAAAGGAAAACTTATTACCATACGTATTACAAAAAGAAAACAAATATTACTAAAGACAGAATAATTTTATTGCCCACGCATGTCTGTGCCAAATGAAAGTAATTCAATTAATCTTTGTGTCCTTATCCAAGGTTTAAAACCAATAAAAAGTTCGTACAGTACTATATCACATAAGAACTCGCTGGAACAGAGTATCAAGACTGAAAATCAAGGGTAAAGAATGTTATGTTCGGTGATACAAAACCAGCAGAATTCACTCAATACGTTTGATGGCTTAAGTTGTTAGCTATCTGCGATTAGCAAAATCCACAAGCCGGACAAACAAAATTCAACCCCATATTGATTTTTCCCTTGGAAAATTTTCTTGGTCGGAAGCATCTAATTTTGGGTCCAGGCCATTTCACATAGGCCATATATCCACTGGGACCACCACCCACACATGCTAGGTGGTTTTACAAGGCAAGGGTTAGACCCTTCATACTTTTCAAACAGTGTTAAGAAGAGTTCTGTATTGGCTAGACTAAAATGATGAGATCAACTTGACCATTGGCTTAGACAAAGTACTTGCTTGGGACAATCAAGGTGCAGTTAAACACCATCACAACTGAGCCATTTATTGATCTAGAATTCCTAATGTAACCCAGATAGAACATATAGCAAACGGGCAAAGGTAAGCTACTACATTGCTTTGGCATTGCCAACTTGGACATTATGTGAATAGTGGGTGGCCGGTCTAAGCACATCTCATTCATGAAACTCTGTGAAGCCCTCTTATTTACATTAGCTTCTTTTCATTTCCATTTTATGCTGAGTCAGTTTCTCAATCCAAATACCAGAAGGCCAACTTGCTTAAGCCCAACTTCAAACAAGCAAGAAGCACAAAAAATAGTTGATATCTATGAACATTTGAGAGAGTTGGTCTAGCGCCGACCTTTTGAAGCTTTACAAGCTTGTTCTAGGTGACACATTGAGAAATTAATAAAATCAAAGATACCAAGCCCAAGGCCGCGAGAGCATCCATGATCATGACAATATTGACCATGGATTTTCTCTCTCTCCCACAATATTTTGGATATACAGATATAGAACTGCTTGCAGATGTAAAGTCTATTAATATTTGTAGAGTTCATGTGTTCCTACTTATCCTTTTTAGTGTTGTGGTTACAGCCAGGTAAAATACAGGTTAGCCTCTAAGGCTAACACAATGTTTGGATACCATTGTAAACAATTATAATCTTAATTGGTATGATGAGTTTAACATATTTTAAGATCTTTTTACGATGAGTAAATAATTATTGGTATCAATATCATGGAAAAACATATTTAAGCACTATTATTAAATGACAGCAAAACTCTAAATTAAATAAAAATTAGCAACATGGCCAACTACCACTTTAGCTGTTCGAGATGAATATAGAAGAGACCTAGCTGGAACAAGTGCTTAGCACTGAATCCACTTTTTCCTTCACATAAATCATTATCATCTCAAGACATACTATTCCACCTAAATCATTACATTTCAGCCTTTTCAAGGCATACTACCACTTCATACTAATGGGTTCGACAAATGATTATTAGGTTATAGGCACATATCATGAGATTAACATAAAACGCAACAGCATCAATACTTCAATTAAGAAAGCTATGCAGAAAATCAAAGCTTACTATAACTAAAGTGTCTATAGAGACAGCTTGTTTTGTAATAGTTATCTCCAGAGAGAACTTGCTATTTTAAAGCGGTACTGTGCACAAGAAGCCACACAGGAAGATACAACTGAACTCAAAAGCACACTATCGAAGTACAAAAGCTTGAAAAGCATATAGACACGATAACTACTAAAGTAATGCAACAGTAACCAATCTTAACCATAATTTAGATAGTTATGCGCCAACAATATTAGATACGTTTACAGGTGCCACAAATGAATACATACTGCACCAGAAAATACATATATCAGAAATGATAAATCTGACCTGTGCTCATCTTCTGTCCAAGCAATCCCCTTACGGCGTTCCTGATCTGACCTTGAAGCCTTACTTCCATGATTAGACTCACTGTTATAATGACCCAAATGGCCACCCTTCTTACTATTTCCTTCATCACCGGCATGGCTTGTTGAACCCTCTAGAGAGGAATTATAGGGAGGCAGAGGCACACAGCCAGATTCAATCTGGTTAATATCATCAACCAAGAGCTCGTAGTGATGTTTAATCTCTTCTAGGGTTTTCCCTGGTACATCAGCTGCAATTTTCTCCCATCGATCTGAAGCATCTTCAGGATAAGTTGCCAGGGCATTCTCAAATGCCTTATCTTGCTCTCTACTCCATGTGGAGCTACTACCCGCTTCATCCACAGTCATCTAGCTTGTTCTGAATCCACTATCCAGAATATTACGCACAGAAATCTAATAAACTGCTCTATGGTCTAGGCTAAACCCAGCACCAAAGCTTTGAACTTTCTGGACTTGCTCTTGAAAATCGGATCTGATTTATTTTTATAGTGGGATTCCAAGCACAAGTTTGATGGTAGGCTAAATTATGAGAAGCGAAGCAGAGATGTCAGACTACATAGGTAAGCAGAAGAGAAACAAACGGACCCAGAAAACGCCAATGAAACCAAAGCAGGGATCGCCTCCAATAAAAATCACTAAACTTAGTTAACTATGTGAAGATTTCAATAGTGATTTGCTCCACAATTCAAAATTTGGACTCTTGTGGATTGCTGACCGATTGATGAACAAAAAAGGCAACGAAGTTCAGTTAGACCATGGGAAATATCTGAAAACCATAAAATCAAAGACGCAATAAATGGCAGTCTTAAACAGGGTGAGAAAAATAGAAATTTAATGCAGCGGTGAATTCATAGCATGGTAACTAGGGTTTTGGATGGTGAAATATGAAAGAGACCCCGGAGAAACCAAACAAAGAAGAAAAACCCAGAAGTCTATAATTGATGAGAAAGAGGCATTCAAATTGCTATTTCCAATTCAAACAAAACAAAAAACCCAGTTAAACCAAAAGTTCTACTGACAAGAACAGCTTTAACAGCTCAGGCCCACAAGAATTTATCCTCCTCCTAAAAACCCTTGCAGAGTAAAAACACGACAAACTACATACACGCTCCTCAATTGCTAATAAGAGAAGACATAAAAATCTGAACTTCTCAATTCAAAATGGTATGAGAATGCCAGAAACCAATTTACATAATCTAGGCCCCAAGTTACATAATAAGAGAAGAAAAAATCAAACAATTGGAAAAACTGTAATTTACAGAGTAAAGGTGGTGTGCTATTTTGTTAAACTTAAAAACCGTAAGTGAGATCCCTAACCCGAGATATTAGATCCTAACTATATTTAGAAAGAACCTATCTCAATTGCCCACCTTTTTTTCAGTCAAGAAAACCCACAACAGTAAAACCCACTAAAAGGTTCCGGGGTTTTAAACCACAGGTTGAAAATACTCAAGTCGGTGATTCCTAAGATTTTAACCCTTCATTTGAAATACCCACATCAGAATAGTTCCCTTCCCAATCAACGTTTAACCTTGCGCCATTGGGAGGAAAAGAAGAGAATTTCCGAAAATTCAAAGTACTACCACTATCTAGAGTCTGACAGTTTAACCAACAATCAAAACCTTTTTCTTCCAGATATTGCTAAACAGATTGTATTAACAAGAAAGGAAAAACCTAACCTTGAGTGCCCAAGACCTTACTCCACCCCTTCTCTCTTTGTTAAAAAGTTAACCAAAATTTAACCACCACAGATTTTCATAAACACAGAAAATACAAACAACAAAGCAGAATAAGGCGCCTAATAAGAACAAATTAGGAGCATGAAACAAAACAAACAAGCATGAAAAACAACAAAATTAGGGTGTTAAGAAAAGGAGCTTGAAATTGGGGTGAAAATTTACAAGGGGCAGACACAGAAATTATGGGTGATGTTGATGTTTTATCCTGATATATCCACAAAGGAGGTGCAAAGGATGGGTCAATTGGTCCCATCCCCACCAACTACTTTGCTACAAATAGGACAGCTGGGATTGAAAAAGGCCTCAATACCAAGTTGCAAAGGGCAAAACCCACTTGAATCTGCAAACCCATTAATATCTGACAGGTAACACATCGAGAGAGAGAGAGAGAGAGAGAGAGAGAGAAATAGCAGTCTATAATTCTTTTCTTTTCTTTTCGGTTTATCCATACAAACAAACCAATTACAATTAGATGTCAGAAGATGAGATAACTATGTGCAGTTGCAGAGAAAAAAAAAATCCCAAAAAAATTAAAAAAGATAAGAGACAAATGAAAAGTGCATCATGGTTGTATGTGAGTCATTACCTTTTTTTCTCTGGGGTGAGAGAAAATCATGCAAAGTTAAGAAAGGTGAAAGAAGATAATCTTTTTGCCGCTGCTGCCGTTGTTTCAGTTCTGAGACTGTAGCACAAAATTGAGTCAAAAGGCCATCTATATATATAATCAGCGACAGAACTTGTCACCAATTTTAATTTTTTTTAATTTTTAATTTTTAATTTTTTGTCCCTTTTCTTTTCTTGGATATATGATTGTTTTTTGTTTTTTATTATTTTTCCAAATTCGACTCACTTACGGCAGATTCCCTTTTAAGCTTTTTTTGTTAATAATTCAAAAAGTTTCCTTTTTCTACCCAACAACTTCTAGTATTGAAATACTAGTGCAAGTTGCCACGCTTTGAAGTTGATTCAAGTGAACTCAACGACCGTATGCCACGCCATCGGACCGTAAAAAATCACGAGCTTAACGATGGACAAAAGCACGTTATCCACTCGTGGGAGTTAAAAGATGGCCCAATGGCATGATGTGCATGACGGAGTTTAATAAATATCGATTTTTAAAACTTTCTTACTTTCATGATTTTTACAACCATTTCTTCTTTTTGATGTTTCGTTCAAGATAATATAATTATATATAATATTATATGTATAGCCTATTTTTACAACCAATTTTATTTAAAAAGAAAAAAGACCTCAATTTAGTGAGGGTCGTAAATTGCACTTTAGCCTTTGATGAATCATGAATGATGACAACGGTCAACGGTTCAGGACAAATATGTGCTTCTTCTTTTTTTGTATTTATAAGCAGACAAAAAATGGGCTTTCATTTTGTTAAATATTCCAATTACCCATGCCCATGACATGACAATTTCACCATTTCTCAATTTGGGCCTCGCTTCATGAACCAACGTGAATCTGTCAACCTCATTAGGCCCCTTCCCTAAAGAATATCGGCTCCCCTACACTTTTTTTTTTTTTTAAAAAAAAAAAAGTTTCCTATTTAAAACCTACAATTTTAATATAGTGAATTCAAAAGGTGCGAATGTAAGTTTTAAAAATTAGTTAAGCTTTTGATAAATTATAGTTTTATCTTTAAAATTATAATCTAACTTTTAAAATATATATTTAAAAATACATATTATTATTGTGATTTAAAAACAAACCATATCTTTTTTTATATATTTAAATTGTAAATTTTAAAATTTTAGTAAGTGTTTGATAAACTTATAGTTTGATCTTTAAAATTATAATTTAACTTTTAAAATAATATATTTTTAAAAATACATATCATTATCTATGATTTAAAAACACATATCTTTTTTTTTTTTATATTTTTAAATTGTAAATTTTAAAAACATATTCTCAAATCATACGTTTTCTGTGATTTAATTTAAAATCCTACTTCTCATCTATAAAATGGTAAGATCAAACACACAATGAGTCTTTCAAGTTTAAAATATCGATTATGGGGCTATTTGAATGAAGTAATCTTCTAATCTTATAAGATTTTTGAAAATTATAAAAAAAAAAAAAAATTATCTAGTTTGGCTGTATTTAAGCGGAGGGAATAAGTATCTAAGAAAATGTAGATTCTATTTCAACTGCCTTTTGCTAAAAGGAATGAAAATCCATATTACTTTTGTTTCTTTTAAATAACAAAATTACCCACATTCTAAATCTGTGCATTGAAGCCCATTGACTAGCAAATCTGCTAGACTGCAATTTTGCCCAACTTCGATAGGATTATTGTTGTTGTCAAGGCTTTTGATTTTGAATTCATGGTAGTTTTGCACGGATAAGAAGATAATAATAAATATGTATATATTTATGGGAAAAATGTAAAAATTGGTCCTTATGGTTGACCTAAACTACAAATCACTCCCTGTGGTATAAGAAAAAACTCAAAAGTCCCTGTGGTTGGCTAAAATAATAAATCACTCCCTGAAGCAAATTTCCGTTAGTCATTTTAACGGAAACC
>FXXK01000084.1:182270-300553 GCA_900184695.1 Betula pendula | reverse complement strand
CTTTTGTTATCACTATCATTGATTTATTTTTCATTGAAAAAACTTATATAAGCTTGCCTGTGCTGCGCTGTGGTGTGATGTGATCCATTAAGATCCATTTCTTGCTTGCAGGCTTTCTTATGCCTAAAAAGTCATATAATCAAGTATTTGGATCCCCTGCAACGAGGTCATCCAAAATTTGATAAAATTCAGGTGACCCAAGAGAGAGTTGCAAGGCTCATTTGTTTCGGGTAATAGGATTTCATATCTTAGGCTATTTAAGGCAGATGGGCCTCGCAACCTTCTTTTTGTGAACTGTACAAATTTTAGTGATGAATAAGCTATTTGAATATCATTTCAATTCTAAATCCACTTCACCGATCCTCACTTAAAAAAAGAAAAGTAAAATCAGTACCAAACTTTTTGTATACAAATGATTAAAATTGAGAGGAGACCAGGGTTTTTTTTTTTTTTTTTTTTTTAAAAAAGGAATTAAATAATTGGAATTGATAGGGAACAAAGTTTTTCTTCATCTCTCAATTTTGATTATTTGTCTGGCAATCAACCCAATAAATATGAAATAATGAATTGACCAAAATGATATAAAAAAGAATGGAATCATTTTTTATACGAGGATCGCACTAGCATCATCAAGTCATGCGTACACTGATACACTGGCTTTTAATAATGAACCGTGTGGAGCTCATGCTACTCCAAATAAAATACTAAAATAGGGTGTATTCAGGGTTAATGGCTGGATTAGATACTTGAAGATTTTCTCTTACGACCAATAATCTCAACCATCGGATGCTGGAAGTCCAGTCTTGATCGAAATTGTTTGACCCTGGACGGCTAGGGTTGAACGTCGTTACCAGATTGTAATTCCATCCGAGCACTGCTATATATAATAGAGACAACAACGTGGCTCACGTGAAGATATTTGAGGTTGCATGGGTGTCACTGTCTGTCTGAAGAATCCAAATACGCGAATCTCTTTGCAAAATCCTGCAATCAGTTAAACCCACGTGTCACCAGTCACGAGCTGGCCGTATCGATTTCTTCAAGGTGTTGAAGATTGATGGGTTGTGTTGTGAGTTGGACTATGACAGTACAATAACTTCGGAAATTCCTTTGGCCTTTGTAACTTATGACCTCAAATTATGTTGCAAACTACGACACTACCCTTTTTCCTCCGATATATTGGTAAACGTGGGATTGCTATACAAATTCGTGGAACATGCAAGACACAAAAATCAAGACCTTTTTTTTTAAAGAACAAAAATCAAGAGTTGATTAAATCGTGTGAGAGCAATTTGTATTAATTATAGTTTCTAATGGCTTGTACTAATGTAGATGCTTTCGCCTTTGTTGGGAACATGGGCAGCGTTTGGAACAAAACCGTAGAAAGCATTTTGTTTGAGAATGCGATTAAAAAAAAAAAAGTAATTTGTGAACGCAAAAAAATTTAGGATTACACACACATTTTTAGTACATATAATTTATGTCATTATCAAACAGCTACCTCGGTTTCAAAACATATCACATGTGGTACCTGTAGTTAACAAAATTACCAAATTGATCTTCCGTTAGGATTCCGTTTAAAAAATTAACGGAACACCACGTCACCACCAATTAAAATGCGACACGTGTCTAGTGGGTCAGGTTTGAACGCCATGTCAACCAAAAAAAATAATAAAATAATAAAAATTTAAAAAACCCTAACCTTTTAAAAAATTAAAAATTAAAAACATTGGGGGTGGTCGGCAGCCCCATTTTGGCCAAGGGGGTGGCTCAAGCCCCCCCCTACGCTAGCCAGGGGGTGGTCGAAGCCACCCCCTGGTCCATGGGGATGATTCGGCCACCCCTAGCTTGCAAAAGGGGGTGGCCGAACCACCCCCATTGTTTTATTTTTTATTTTTGTTTTTTTAAAGATTTAGGGTTTTTTAAGTTTTTTTTTTTTGTTTTTTAAGTTTTATTATTTTATTATTTTTTTGGTTGCCGTGACGTTCAAATTTGGCCCACTGGACACATGTCACATTTTAATTGGTGGTGACATAGCGCTCCGTTAATTTTTTAGACGGAATCTTGATAAGAGTACTAACTTGGTAGTTATGTTAATTATAAGTACCACCTGACGTTTTGAAATCGATATGACTATTTGATAATAACGCAAACCACAGGTACCAAAAATATGTTTAACCCAAAAATTTATGTTATTAAATTGCAGTTAAAAATGTACGATTTTAAAGGTTGAATCACGATTTTTATTAAATGTTTAATTGCGTCTTTTAAAATTTTCATTAAATACTTTTTGAAATCACTATTATTATTATTATTTTAAATTATACATTTTAAAATCGTTATTGTAAAGTGATGTATGTATTTAACTTAGATTAGAGCTACCAGTTGACTCAATTAATGGAGGAGATATGGGATTCTTGTGGATGTAATTGAGGGAATAGGATCTCCTCTATTTTAAGTGAAATGAAAATGAATAATTTTATAATCTATATTTTATAGTATTTAACGATGTACATGATGTTATATTATTTAAAAATTTTAAATAACGTGACAACATAAATAATATATATACTATTTAATCCGTGAAATTTAAGCTTAACTATAAAATAGTTTATATTCCGTGATGGAGATGGGTGTGTTTATGAATTTGAAAAGTAATTTTGGATTCTACCTACCAATCCCGCTAAAAGCTTAAATGTATCTTATTTTTTGAACTTCCAATTTTATATGTTTCATTTTTGTTTTTTTTTTTTAATGTTTGAGAATAATTTATAAATCTTATAGGATCAAATTATATCTTTCACAAAAAGGAAAAAGAATGGGAAGAATCCCTTGCATCTTTCCCACTTTATCAACTTTAATATTTGTTGTATTATAGACCGAACTTCATTGATGCGCATCCACTAAGCATCTCCTGGTTGATACCTGTGGAGCCAAATGCCTTTTCTAAATTCGGCACGAAAAATATTCCTTAATAAAGTAATGGCAAACCGTGCAATTTATACAACACGTCGCCCCATTTACAATTCTCGTTCGTGTTCAGAACACTCTGTATTCTTATTAAACTCTCCCCCTATCCCTCTCTGTGAAAGCTCTGTGCGGGTGTCAATGGCGGATCTGAAGTCAACGTTTCTGAAGGTATACTCGGTACTGAAATCCGAGCTCCTTGAGGACCCTGCTTTCGAGTGGACCCATGATTCTCGGCAATGGGTCGAGCAGGTACGTCTTTTTCCATTCCTTCTTACTTCTCATTTGCTTTCTCGGAGCTCTGTCATATTGTTCACAGTTTCTATTTTTTGGTCGGATTGATCATGTACTCTGGTAGTTTGATTGCTTTATAGGAAATTGGTTCTTGGGATATCATTATTTTAGTGTTTGTGTGAACTTTTTTTTTTTTTTTTTTATGAATAAGAGAAAATATATATTAAAGGCGCAAAAAAGGCGCACACAGGGAGTATACAAGGGCCCTTAAGAAGAGGAAGAGAAATGTACAAAGAAATCATTAAAGCTTAAAATAACATGAGCTAAATAAGCAAAAGTTCAAAAATACAGAGAATGGAAAAAGAAGGACTTAAGCTCCTCAAACGATCTCTCTTTGCCTTCGAAGGTGCGATCATTTCGCTCTTTCCATGATCATTTCGCTCTTCGCATTTATGCTTGAAAACAAGAAACGCAGTAAAGCTAAAATGAGAACGATTCTGGGTTGAATGGCTGATTTTGGAGATCAGGTTGACTTGAGGTTATGTAGTCAAAGAGTTACAGGAAACATAGAGAATGTGGATGGTAAAATTCATTTACTGAGAATTACAGATTTTAGATTTGATCTCACATAATAGTAACACTGGAAAGTTGGAAACTGCGAAACAGGAGAGATAGTTTTAGTCCCAATTCGCCCACAAATGAAAAGGTAAATTCTGGGTTTTGTTTGGTTTTCCACATTGATATTTGATAAGACGGGCTTTCTCTTGGAGCTCCTCTCTCAAGAGAAATCCTTTCTTCATACTTTTATTCTGGTTGTTAACTCCATCCATAAAATGTTCTGAAAGTGGTGATTATAGCAAACTGACCAAGATGTTCCCATTGAAAGCAAAT
Source organism: Betula pendula (assembly GCA_900184695.1). Classification (NCBI taxonomy): domain Eukaryota; kingdom Viridiplantae; phylum Streptophyta; class Magnoliopsida; order Fagales; family Betulaceae; genus Betula; species Betula pendula. The sequence continues at coordinate 296,461 of FXXK01000084.1, read as the reverse complement.
TCACTTCATATTAAGGATGAAAAATATGGAAGTATAACATTGCAGCAAATGCTTATACAAGTGAGCATTGTGCTTTTCATATTCACAGTTATTGATTTGTGGTCCAGCATTTAAAGAGTTACCTGTTTTCTTGAGCACTTCAAAATCTTAATGATCTCTTTCATTACTAATTGCTGATTTTACTAGTTAAGTCTTAAACATGATTACATGACTTCATAATTAACATCTCTCTCTCTCTAAGTGTGAGTGCGGGTGCATATGAGCTGTTTCTTAAAAATATGGAGTTTTTCTGACTGTCTTGTTTATTCTCTCGATTTCAGATGCTGGATTACAATGTGCCCGGTGGTGAGAATTGTGGATATCTTTAAAACTGTTGCAACCTTTCTGCTATGTATTTCATTTAAAGTATCAGTCCGTCTTAAAATTTAGCCATCAAAAGAAATGAAATGGGGTGAATTAAGGATATACTTTTTAAAGAAACGTGTGTTACTGAAATAGCTACGCATTTGTTCTTTATCTTGCAGGGAAGTTGAATAGGGGCTTGTCCGTTATTGACAGCTACAAATTATTGAAAGAAGGAAAGGAATTAACCGAAGATGAAATTTTCCTTGCTAGTGCTCTTGGCTGGTGTATCGAATGGGTATGGCAATAGAAAACCTCTCCTATTCATATATTCTTTGTGTATCTAATCTTGTTTATTGAATGTTTCAGGATTTTGCAGGTAAGTTGCATACTAACGTATGATTTTGTGATAATAATATTTGCAGCTCCAGGCGTATTTTCTTGTTCTTGATGATATTATGGATGGCTCTCACACACGGCGTGGTCAACCTTGCTGGTTTAGATTGCCGAATGTATGTGCCAACCGTGAAGTGTTCTGGTTTACTTCAATTATTTTTTGAGGTTTTCATTGTGGGTAAAGCAATTAACTAGGTCAATCTGTTTGTTCTAGGTTGAAATGATTGCAGTAAATGATGGGATTCTACTTCGAAACCATATCCCCAGGATTCTTAGGAAACACTTCAGGGATAAGCCTTACTATGTGGAACTGCTCGATCTGTTTAATGAGGTAGTTGACTTGCACAGTTTTTGCTTAATTAGATCTTGTTTAGGTTATATGCTAGAAGTTTACTTATCTTGTGCTTTGCATAGGTGGAGTTTCAGACCGCTTCGGGACAGATGATAGATTTGATTACTACACTTGAAGGAGCAAAAGATCTGTCCAAATACAATTTGTCAGTGTGAGTAAAAATTGTGAAGAATCTATGCTAAGAAAATAATGTCTCTGCACCTTTGTACTTAAGATGAATGACCAACTCATATGCAACTCCTAAGCTACCCAAACAACGCGCACAAATTTATGCTTCAGCTAGGGTGTCATGAAGCCTGGTTTAGATTTCCACAAGAAAACAATGCACGAATAGGTGAAAAAATCATAATATTTAGCATGATATTGACAAATTCATTTTAGGAATTGATGCTTGTAAGTACAATGAGAGATCTATTTGTCTTGCTGTAGACAATGTAATCATAACTGCATCTCCTTAACTATGCGAAAGTTAGAAGTGTGTATGGCTTGAGTTTTGGATTCCTTAGTAAGAAAGCTATATGAGTTTCTTTCTAATTTTAGTTTCTTTTTTGGTAAGTGTTATTAAGCAGGAATACACTCTTTCCATCACTGTTGCGATTCCTCTTTTATCTAATGTTCTCCCTAAATGATTGATATCTCATGCAGTCACCGCCGCATTGTTCAGTACAAGACTGCCTATTACTCATTTTACCTTTCGGTGAGTATAAATCTATGTCAAAAATAAAGCACGGATTACCTGGATCATTGTGGATCCTCTTTGTTATAGTGTATTCTTGGAAGACTTCTATATCAGCTTGCATCTCTGTCTTTTTTGACATTGCCCTGCATTAGCCCCATATACCTGGCGTTTCAAGTTTGGCGGAACATATTAGGCTATTATTAGCTCCTTGTTCCACCATATATTGACTTTTGTGACCTTCTCTTAAAGCAATATTGACTTATTGTTGGAGAAGTCTTTTCTTTTAATAATTAAATCAATCTCATTAGAAAACGTAGAGGAGCGCAACTCAAGTATACAAGAATTATATAAGAAAAACCCCTAATTTGAGAAAAAAAGAACACAAGTCCAGAAATTCAGTAAAATTAAAAAAACGAGGCCCATGGTACGCTGCCATCCAAGCATGAATAGATTTGAACATATCGACATTTAAATACCGATTTTCACAATCTTCAAAGCTCCTTGCGTTCCGCTTTCTCCAAATACACCACTTTAATATCCTCCAAGTTTCTAAAATGCACTGGCTTTTCAAATGACTTCTCCAGTTAGTCAACAACTCCACCACCCTACTAGGCATGACCCATTCTACACCAAAAAGCAAGTTAATTCCATTTTATACTTTGGCATAGTAACCGCATCATGTAACTACTTTCTTACAATGACATGATTTTTAGACAGTTTTGTCATTGACATGGAAATGTTGTCATTGGTTGACTGTTTGATGTTCAAATTCCATTAATCTACTCAGGTTGCATGTGCATTGCTTATTTCGGGTGAGAATCTGGACAACCATATTGATGTGAAGAACATTCTTGTTGAGATGGGGGTCTACTTTCAAGTACAGGTAAATTGTTGCTAAGCAGACAAAAATCGTAATTTTATTTCTCTCTCCAGAGCATAGAGGTGTTGAGAACTGAGATAGAAAGTGTTGGATTTAGCTCATTAGAAATTTCAGGTTTGGGGACAGTGTATTACCTAAATATTTTGAAATTGGCAACAATGATAATTGTTTTAGTTGGAAGTGTTATAAATTTCTGAACTGCTTTGGTAATAAATAACCAAAACTCTATTAGCTTAATGATGTTATATTATTCATTTACTTGTTTGTTTAATTCTTTTAGAATCACTCCAGCAAGGCTAATTCAGTCACTTTGAAGTTTGTGTGTAACATTTTCTATTTGGTTAAATTTACTTATGTTGTCAATTTCAATATCTGCTTTTTCTCTCCTTTGTAGGATGATTATTTGGATTGCTTTGGTGAACCTGAAAAAATTGGCAAGGTGAGATCCAGCATGATGGATTTATCGATAGAAATTTGTAAAATAAAAATTTCTGGTCCATATGTTGAATTTGAGTTTGTATTGGCGTCCTTTTTGCTATCAGATAGGAACAGATATTGAAGATTTTAAGTGCTCTTGGTTGGTGGTAAAAGCATTGGAGCTAAGCAGCGAAGAACAGAAGAAAGTGTTATATGTAAGAGCTCGATTTTCTTTATAACTATTGCCATTGTTTCATTTAGGGTAATGCAAATACACTCTTAACAGTTTCCTCATCAATATTGGGATTAATTTGCTCATTTATTATATTTGTTTTCAGGAAAACTATGGGAAATCAGACCCAGCCAATGTCGTAAACGTAAAGGCCCTCTACAACGAGCTTGATCTTCAGGTTTGAGTTTGATCTTATAAAGTAAATCCTTAAAAGATGTAACTAGAGCATGAAACTTCATAATTCCCTTTAATATTAGCTTTGAGGAAAAAAGACTACGTTTTTGCTTCCTTTTCTCATGTCAAGAAAGTTCAACTCGCATACCAACTTTGTATTTTGTTTTTAATTTTGCTTTTGAACATCAGATTGTTATTCATCTTATAATGTATATTTTCTCTAATCCCAATTTGATAGGGTGTATTTGCGGAGTTCGAGAGCAAGAGCTATGAGAAGTTGACAGCCTCTATTGAAGCTCATCCAAGCAAAGCAGTGCGGGCAGTGTTGAAGTCATTCTTGGGTAAAATATACCAGAGGCAAAAGTAGAGAATGAGTTAAGCAGAGGTTGGAAGGGGAAAATAATCCCAACCTTTCACCTTGATTTGTATTTCTATTTTTCTATTTGAAGAAGAATAATATTGTTGTATCCTGTTCTTATAAACATTTTTATTGCCTAGTTTGGTTTCCACTTCCAAATAAACATGAGCATTCTTCCCTTTGAATTTATATTGGTCATTTGTGAATGCCTCATAAATCATAAGAGCAATGATACTCTTTACACTCATTTGATACCCGTTGACTTGCTAAGACATGTTACTCTTTCATTTTTCATCCATCTTTTTTTCAAATTCATTATTGAATGTATAGGACCTACATGTGGGTCTTATAGCTTCAACGGTAGATTTGAAAAAAAATATGAATGAAGATGGATGGAAAATGAATGAGAAATGATAAAATAGTTTTCTCCTACTTAAATCATAACACCATACAAAAATCAGATTGGAGCCAATTAGATATATCTGATCCATTTTTACATGATTGTTGACCATTTAAAACTCCTGAAGGTGATAGATGCATGCTCTAAATAAGAGTTGTTGATGGCTCCAGCTCTAGAATGAGCACTTCACAAATTCTTGGCTCCTCTGTGTTATCAAAATACCATCAGATTTCCACCGGAATTGACATTATTAAGCATAGATCTTGCCCAAAAAGGAACAATTTGAAGCAAAAAAAAAAAAAGTGAACGAAAGAAGTGTGATTTCTCTTTTCGTAAATAAGGCCTAAAAAAAGCAAATTTCTCATTTGTGGTCCATTAATTAAAACGTTTCCACACTAGTTTAATACGCCAAACAAGTACAAGGCAACAAGTAATTCACTCTTAAATGAAATTCCAACGACAACGAGTATACAAGAACGTCTCGCGAGTCACGATGAAATCAAATCATTGGTAGAATGCGTCATAGTTGTACTGCATTATTCAAATCAGATCCATCTTTGACTTTTCTCACCTCAAATATCTTAGTACAAATATTAAATACAATTTAATTTAAGATAAATCTTATGTATTTTATATTATATATTATACCATTGTTGCACTTTATTTTAATGGATTGGTACGACAATATCCATCTATCCCGGGTCCTTATAAAAAAGAAAAGAAATAATTTCTTTAAAAAAAAACAATCTCATCCAGGCTTAAAAAGAAATCAACAATCTCATCGGTGTACGTAGGCGATGATGCAAAGATAAATAAAAAAATATATATATATAAAGAGCGCGGCAAGTATGGAGAATGGAGCGAAGGAGAGCAATAATTGAATTGAAGAGGGTGCCTCGTAAATGGGACGTTACGTACTGACCGAGAAAGATGTGTGGTCTTTGGCAAAACGTGATGAATAAACTAATCCTTACACATTAACTAACTAATTAACTTACCAAAAAAAAAAAAAACTAACTAATTAATTCCCCCCAAAGCCAAAAGATCCAATTCATTTTTTACAAAAGTCAAACAGTCCAACATCATACGCGCAGAACAGTTCTGAAAATAATAGAAAGAAAAGTCTGATAGCTTTTTAAGTTCTCTCCGTACTTGGCACTTTCGACCTTCTCATCTAAAATGTTCCCCCTATATTCTCTCCGATTTATCCAATTATCTTTTTCTTTTTAGGGCTTTTTGGGGTTTCGCTCTGCAATTCTTTTTTTCTTTCCCAATTCCACTTCTTCTTTTAAATTCCAACCCAAATTTTGTCTTCTTTGTTCCTGAAATTCTTTTCATTTGTTCAATTCCTGCTACTTCCATTCAAGTCAAATCAAGATTTGATCGCCCAAATTGGCAAGTTTTGCAGCATTGCGTGCGAATACTATCAAGTTCTGTAATCTGTTGGGGAATTATTCGAATTCCCAGCTTCTGAGCTCTGCGTTTGAGTTTTCTTCGTCAGCGAACAATACCCAAGTCCCACATTACCCCGTATAATCCCTCTCAACGATAATAATCATACCATTTTTGTTTTGCCTCACATATATGTAAAGAATGAAGCTTTCGGTACGTGTAATCGAGGCTCGGAGCTTACCGGCGATGGATCTGAACGGGTTTAGTGATCCGTACGTGCGGTTGCAGCTGGGGAAGCAGAGGACGAGGACCAAAGTGGTGAAGAAGAGCTTGAATCCACAGTGGGGCGAGGAATTCGGGTTCAGGGTTGAGGACTTGAAGGAGGAGCTACTCGTCTCTGTGTTGGACGAGGACAAGTACTTCAACGACGACTTTGTCGGGCAGCTCAAGGTGCCGATTTCACAGGTTTTCGATTCCGAAAACAAGTCGCTTGGTCCTGCTTGGTACCCTCTGCAACCCAAGAATAAGAAGTCCAAGAACAAGGATTGTGGTAATTGCTGTTCTCTGTGTTTTTTTATTTTTTCATTTTCACTTTTTTCGCTAATTGGGTGCTTAAGTTTTCTCTTTATTCTTGTGTATAAGTCTGCAATTGGCTCTTTGTGGTATTTATGAGCTTTGGTTCCTGTTTTGCTTATGCAAATTTTGATTGCATCACTCATTGCCAATACCCAAATCTAAGTGTTATCCAGAAAATGATCTTTGCTTCTGTGTTTTCAGTTAAGAATTTGGATTGCATAACTTAATTTCGGTGCCTAGTAGTGGCTCTTCTGTCAAAATGAGATTTTGCTTCCATGGTTTGGAGATAAGAATTCAAATCCTAACATGGTTGAAATAATCTCTTGATTAGTGTTTACTTTTCTAGCTGAAATTGTAATTTTTTTTCGCTATGTTTTCCTACAGGTGAAATTCTTCTAACAATATATTTTTCTCAAAACACTTCGTTCATGGATTTGAATTCTTATGACGAGCATGGGTCGAACTCACCTTCAAGGTCTTTCGATGTCCCCTCCAACTCAACTTCTCCAGTGAGAACTGAAGAGATTGCATCCTCTAAGGAAGAGAAGCCTTATGTACAGAAGTCCCTTGCTGGCAGAATTGCTCAGATTTTCAATAAACCTTCAGGTACAGCTTCATCTTCTTCCTCCTCCAATAGATTCAGTGACTTGTCAGAGGCACCTGAAATCGCCAGACCTGAGGTTTATGAGAACAAGTCTGATGATCAGTCTTCTTCTGATACTTTTGAAGAAGTGATGAGGACAATGGAGTCAAGGGATCAAGAAGGAACTGAAGTTCCGAGCAATTTACCCGGAGGAGTGGTTCTAGACCAATTTTATCATATTGCACCTCCAGACCTGAACTTTCTACTCTTTTCACCTGATTCAAGCTTCTACAAATCTTTCCAAGACCTGCAGGGAACTACAGAACTGCAATTAGGATCTTGGAAATTTGAAAATGGTGGTGAGATTTTGAAAAGAGTGGTTACTTACATTAAGGCTGCGACTAAGCTAGTCAAGGCTGTGAAAGCCACTGAGGAGCAGACATATTTGAAAGCAGATGGGAAGGTTTTTTCAGTTTTTGCAAGCGTGAGCACTCCTGATGTCATGTATGGGAGTACCTTTAAAGTAGAACTGCTCTACTGCATTACACCCGGGCCTGAGCTGCCATCAGGAGAACAATCTTCTCATTTGGTAATATCCTGGCGAATGAATTTTCTACAAAGCACCATGATGAAAGGAATGATAGAAAATGGAGCCCGACAAGGTATAAAGGACAGCTTTGAGCAGTATGCAAGTTTATTATCTCAGAATGTTACACTGGTTGACTCCAAGGAACTTGGGTCAAATAAGGAACAGCTTTTGGCATCACTGCAGGCAGAGCTCCAGTCAGATTGGAAGCTGGCTGTACGGTATTTTGCTAATTTTACTGTAGTTTCCACAATTTTTATGGGATTGTATGTGCTTGTCCACATCTGGCTGGCCACACCCAGCACAATTCAAGGGCTCGAGTTTGTGGGGCTGGACTTGCCAGATTCAATTGGCGAATTCATAGTCTGTGGTGTCCTGGTTCTTCAAGGTGAACGGCTACTGAGGTTGATTTCGCGCTTCATGCAGGCCAGGGTGCAAAAAGGTAATATCACTTGTGGTAGTTCCCCTTTCTGATTAGTGACAGCAAGCTCCCCTCTGTTTAAGTGTATCATCTGTCTCCATCTGAGAGTCTGAGCTGTCCATATTGCTAGTGTTACTAAAAAAGCCAGGTTACTTAAAGACTTTAAAGTAAATTTTAACTTGAAACACAGAGCTGAATGTTGTTTTATCAATTACTGCTTCCGGCATTTCTGGATCTTCTAATTGTTTTCCTTTCCTTTATGTGATTTGCATTCCTCTGCTGTGCCTCTACTGCCTAAACACCTTATTCTCTTGAATCACCACCTCTATATGTCAATGTCCCTTTTATATTGGATTTGATTTATTTTCTGTGTGTATCCAATAATAGGCAGTGGTGATCATGGACTCAAAGCACAAGGAGATGGCTGGTTGCTGACTGTTGCCTTGATTGAAGGAATCAATTTAGCAGCTGTTGATTCAAGTGGGTCCTCTGATCCATATGTGGTGTTTACTTGTAATGGGAAAACTAGGACCAGCTCAATCAAGTTCCAGAAATCTGATCCTCAATGGAATGGTAAATGTTATTTCTATTCTTCTGCATCAGTGTACTGTTTTGGTCTTAACAATTATATCCTATTATGATGTGAATTTTACAATAGTTGGATCAAAATCTATTTAGGTCTTTATCTAAATATAATCTGAATCTGATTGTTTTCCTTCTTGTGACCATGTTACTTTTTGCAGAAATATTTGAATTTGATGCAATGAATGAGCCTCCTTCTGTGCTGGATGTAGAAGTTTATGATTTTGATGGACCTTTTGATGAAGCTACATCCCTCGGACATGCTGAAATCAATTTTCTGAAAAATAACATATCAGATCTAGCCGATGTGTGGGTTCCTCTTCAAGGAAAGTTAGCTCAGGCATGCCAGTCCAAGATTCATTTGAGAATCTTCTTGAACAATACTAGAGGTGGCAATGTTGTTAAAGAGTATCTAAGTAAGATGGAGAAAGAGGTGGGGAAGAAGGTAAATGGCCAGTTCTGCTTCGGAAAATCCATTATTGCTTATGTTCTGCTGCTGCTTCTTTTTTAAAGCCTTTTGCTTGGCTTTTCTACTTCAGTTATTAATTTCAGTGAAGTCTTCTGTAGATAAATGTGCGGTCTCCTCAAACGAATTCAGCCTTCCAAAAACTCTTTGTGCTTCCTCCAGAGGAGTTTCTCATTAACGACTTTACATGTCACCTGAAACGGAAAATGCCCCTGCAGGTGCTCTTGCTGTGTTAAATAGTACTGAAAAGTTTAATGACTGCACACGTCCTATAACTTATTTTAATCTTTAAGCTGTAGATAGAGAAAATGAATATTAACATTCTTGCCTTTCATGAGTTCCACTGATGCATGCTTCCTAAGTTATATCTCATTAACTTGTGTTTGTTATTGTGCAGGGCCGCCTATTTCTGTCAGCAAGAATAATTGGGTTTCATACAAATTTATTCGGACACAAGACAAAGTTCTTTTTCCTTTGGGAGGACATAGAAGATATCCAAGTTGTTCCGCCTTCTCTGTCGTCAATGGGCAGTCCAATTATTGTCATGACTCTCCGGCCAGGCAGAGGCATGGATGCCAGGCATGGGGCAAAGACTCAAGATGAAGAAGGCAGGCTGAAGTTCCATTTCCAGTCCTTTGTGTCCTTCAATGTAGCACATAGGTAGTTAATGGGCATCTTATAATATAACATGTTCACCTCTTTGAGCTAGATGGGAGTTTCCTCTTATTCTTTTTCTAGCTCTATCATTCTATTTGTTTGATTGTATCTATTTTGTTATCCCCTTTGGTCTTTTGTCTTGACTTGTAGCCCTTAAACTAGACCTGTATTTTTTTTTTTTTCACTTGCACACTTCTTGGTGTATGCTGCACATGACTTGACCATTCCAACCAACTTTATGCCATATTGTTGCCATTTTAACTTATACTGAGTGTATTCATCTAAGTTTACAGTTTTCTTGTCTTTGCCGCAGTGTTAATTGCAAATGTAACTTAATGCTTCCCATACACTCTAGGATTTGCGCCTCTTGATAATTTCACTTTATTTTGGATTTCTTTTTCATATAATCCTCTGTTTTAGCTCATTTTGGCTCATTCCATCTTTATCAGGTACCTAGTAATTTTTTTATTATTGATTGTATATTTGCTGCTAGGATCTTTTTTTCCTTTTTTTTTTTTTTTAGGGGGGGGGGGGGGGTGTTGCTTCTGTACTGAAGAGCATGTCCAAGTACGGAGTACTGATTCAATGTAAGAAGAGGATTTTGCTTCTTTTTTTTTTTTGGGTTCCATGATTGTCTTTTACTTTTAGTGGGCCTATAATGATCTGTTCAATACCAGAACAATTTGACGCTTATCCTAGATATAATCTATGGCCATGTTATTTCTTGACTACCACATTTTTGTACTAGAGCCTACTTGATCTTATTGCCATCCAAGATAACGTCCCTTATATTTGAGAGGCATATTGTTCATCACCATAGATAACATCCCACTTTGTTCATCTTGCTTTATTCTCTGGGACATCTGCAGAACAATATGATATTTAGGAGATACAAGTTTAAACAATGCTGCACCCTTTTTCTTATGTCAGAATCCTGTCTCTCTCTCTCTCTCTCTCTCTTTGAAGTGATGCTTATACTGTATTGACTGGTCTCCTTTTATTGTCTTGAAATGATGTAAACAGGCTTAAGGAATTATTGATGCATGTTTAATTAGTAAGGGTTGTGTAATAATAACAGAATAGCATCGGCAAGGAAAAAGAAAAAATAATATTAGAAGAATTCAACCTCATATTTTGACTTAGACATTTGATGGTTCTCAATAGGACAATTATGGCTCTCTGGAAGGCTCGATCCTTGAGTCCCGAGCAGAAGGTGCAAATAGTTGAAGAAGAATCTGAAGCCAAAAGCCTCCAAACTGACGAAAGTGGGTCCTTCTTGGGCCTTGATGATGTCAGCATGTCTGAGGTTTACTCTTCTGCTCTCTCTGTTCCTGTAAGCTACCTCTCTCTCTCTCTCTCTGCGTGCTCGCATGCTTCTGCAAACGTGCACACATAACTCTTACATATTCCCAAATTTCTATATATATATATATATATATATATTTTTTTTTCTTCCATCCTTGCATATTGTATGTGTCTTCCTTTATCTCTGACCATCAAGTTTGTCTTGTTGGTGATATCTAGACAAGTTTCTTGATAGAGTTATTCGGTGGGGGTGAATTGGATCGTAGAGTGATGGAGAAAGTTGGCTGTCTTAACTATTCTTACACCCCATGGGAATCAGAAAAAGGTGATGTCTACGAGAGGCAAATATATTACAGATTTGATAAGCATATTTCCCGCTATAGAGGAGAGGTGACAAGCTTTCAGCAAAGGTCCCCCCTTTCTGATAAAAACGGATGTCTTATTGAGGAGGTTATGACACTCCATGGAGTTCCACTTGGTGACTATTTCAACGTATGGTTTAGACTGCTTAATGTATCTTTTGCAATTGTTTTTCCTGCTCGACTTATTTTCTCCTTTTCTTGTGTAAGCAATATTGAGCTGTGTCTTTTCTTCTTTTGCAGCTTCACCTTAGATACCAAATTGAGGATTTACCCTCAAAATCAAAGGGGTGTAATGTACAGGTATCCCTTGGGATTGCATGGCTGAAAAGCACTAAGCATCAGAAAAGGATTACAAAGAACATCTTGAAAAATCTGCAAGATCGCCTGAAAGATATCTTCTGTGTAGTTGAGAGGGAATTTGCAGAAAGAGAGTAGATGGATTTAGTGCATTTTGTATGTCGCTATATGGACTTTGATTGGAGAGAGCTGATATTCCTAGATCATTACCTTTCCAAGTGCTGTCAGTGTTAATGTTTTCTCTGTTCCTCTTCTTCCTTGGAGGCTGAAGCTAGATTGCATGATTGGTCATAATTTTCCATCATAGATGTGCCTTCTAGCTGAGATCTCCATTAGTTCTGCAGCAGTAATTGATTCAAGAAAACCCTTAATTGCTCTAGGTTAGGTGGGACAAAATTGCTGGCGGGGTTCCTTATATTTGGAACTTAAGATCTGACACAGATATATTGGATCCTTTCCATTCTTGTGGAGACTGATGATCTTTAACATAATCAGGCTGAAGGTGGCTGCAAGTTTTGACAACATGGATTTATTGGAGCATATTTTTCAATTAACAATTTTGTAAGATGATTGGCAGAAGAATTTCAAATGCTGCCCAAGTGTTCTTAATACATCATTAGGTTTAGCATTGCTAAGTGGAATCAGTAGTCATAAGATGATTCTTTGACTGTCTGTTCAAATCCTCGTCTATTTGTTGTAGTGTATTTGTTATAGGCCTGTTGTTTTTGTTTTGCTTTGTTTTGTTTTTTTTTTTTTTCAAGATAAGGGGAAACAGGAAAGGGACAATAGGCCTGTTGTTAATAGCCTCGTGTACATACAAGAAATGTTGCTTTTTTGAAGTGTAGAAACTTTGACATGGTGTATGTCATTTTAAATGTGCTAAAATGGTTTTATGGATTTATGCTATTGTATTTTTATTATGCCTAAATACTCTTTCTTTTTCTTGTTTCTTTTTTTTTTTTTTAAAAAAACAAGACAAGGATATAATTGGCTATAAAGGTTTGTTTATTTATTTTGAGCATATCAATTTAATCTACGAAATTTAAAAAAACAAAATCCTCCAACCCAAAAACTTTGTCCAAAACCTGAATAAACAATCGAAAACCTATGCCTGTGTAACTGTGTTTGTATCCACACGCGTGTGCTGAGCTCCACGTGAAGTTCAACCAAAGTCATTGTAAAAGACTCAAAGGTTACTGAAGGAAAAAAAAAAAAATTGTTTTTGAGTGGGTACCCCCCTTTGTGATCCTTTTCCGGTTCTCCCTTTAAAAAAACAAAAAAAAAAAAGAAAAAGAAAAAGAAAAATAGAAGAATCCTGCGGACTCAAAGACAGGGAGCCAATCAAATCTCTCCCCCTCTCTCTCTGCGTGTCTCTCCCAACTCCTAACCCCAGAGGAGCCTGTTAACTCCAGCAACCCTAATTAGGCTTTAATCTGAGCAGATCTTTATTTTATTTTATTTTTTTAAATGGGTTATTCTAGCTTTACCCTCTGTTACATTTTCTAATCAATCATGTTTTTCAAGCTAAGCTTACTTGTTCAATTTTTGAACTTTAGGGTTTTAGGTTGGGTCGGTTTGTATAAAGCATAGCGATGAAGAAGCATGTGCAAGATTGAATCTTCGGGTGGGTTTTATTTTAGTGTTTTAGGCGCTAATGCGAAAATTGTATCTGACCTTTAGGGTTGGGATCGGAGGGTTTGTAAAATTCATAGCTGTGAAGCATTTGCAAAATTGAATCTCTGGGTTGGGTTTTGTAGTTTGTGTTCAATGCTAATGCTAAAATTCCATCTGGGCTGAACTCAATTTCATATTATTATTACTACCAATCAGATAATTGATTAGGGGAAATAGAAAAAGCTATGTATGGAAGAGCCGGTCTTGATCGGTTCAAGAAGGCTCAATCCTTGGAACCATTCTCAGTGACTCAAAACAATTCAGCTCCCAAAACCAATACCCAGTTGGCCCCAAAGGCCTCACTCTCAAATCCCCACTCACAGCGCCACCACGAAGTCCATGTTTCTCAAGAGGTGGGGCAGACCCAGCCGGTGACTCAGGTGGGCGGTGGTCAATCGACTTGGCAACCTCCCGAGTGGGCCATTGAGCCTCGGCAGGGGGTTTACTATCTTGAGGTCTTGAAGGACGGAGAGGTTCTCGATAAGATCAATCTCGATAGGCGAAGAAACATCTTTGGGAGGCAGTTTCCAACTTGTGATTTTGTGCTTGAGCATAACTCAGTTTCACGCCAGCACGCTGCGGTCATTCCTCACAAGAACGGAAGGTTGGTTAGACATCTTGTCTCTCAATCCTCAACTTGATATTGTTGTTTTTGTATGTGGTTACATGTAATATATATATTTTTTTATCAAAAGCAAGATATTGATAGGAAAGAGGGTGGGATTAGCTTGCTTTTGGGATAGTGTGGCTGAAGTTTAGTTTCATTTATTTGATGTTGGTTGATCAATTTAAAATTCATAATCTGCTGGAGAAAAGAACGTACTGTTTGATATAGAGGTTAGAGGTGGATGTTTTTATTGTTATCTGTACTAGAACAGAAATGTTTGTTCTATGAGATTCGACATTATTGGGTTTGCGTTTTGTTGATGCCCCCAGTGGGCTCTAAGTGCGTCTGAGGTGAAATATGAAATAATCTGTTGTTACCCTGCTTGGTGGCATTGGCACATGTCAGTTACGCTTGTAAGGACATGGAGATGATTGCTTGTTACTTCCTGAATATAATTCAGTTTTGTGAAGTTTGGAAGTTTCTTTTCTTATATTATTCATGTATTTTCTACAGTATATATGTAATGGATTTGGGATCTGCTCATGGTACATTTGTTGCAAATGAGCGATTGACTAAAGATAGCCCTGTTGAGCTTGAAGTGGGGCAATCTTTGCGGTTTGCAGCATCAACAAGAGCTTATATCTTGAGAAAGAATGAAGCAGCTCTTTTTTCTCGGCCTCCTCTGCCTGCAGAGATTGATTTACAGCCACCTCCTGATCCGTCTGATGAAGAAGCTGTTGTGGCTTATAACACACTTCTAAATCGTTTTGGTCTGAGCAAACCTTGTCTACTGCCTAAATCGACCGGGTCTGGTAGCTCTAAAGGTGGAAGAGATAACAGCCAGCAGTCAGAGAGGCTTGCTAAGAGACTAAAGAAGCTAAGAGTGTCCTTCAGGGATCAAGCTGGGGGAGAGTTGGTCGAAATTGTTGGGGTTTCAGATGGTGCGGATGTAGAAACAGAACCCGGTCCACTAGGTGTCAAAGAAGGAAGTCTTGTTGGGAAATACGAGCACCTTGTACAGGTTACAGTGATACCCAAAGGTAAGCAGCAGTCCTCTGCAAAGGAAGACACTGCTTCCCAAAAAGGTGTGACTGATAAACTGCAGGAGTTCTTAAATAAGGTAAAAAACACTCCAAAAAGTGGGATTTATGATGATCTCTACGGGGAATCATGTTCTGTCAAAGTGGGTTCTTCCTGGGCATATCCCTCAGTTAGTTCTGATGGTACACCGGCTTATCCAACAAAAGACGCCCATGGGAAGGTGTTGAGTGGAAACTCGAGTAATGTTGATGATGACAGTGATGATGATTTATTTGGTGACTAGCTGAAGTGACCAGGATAGGTTGTATAAGGATTGTGTTATCGTCCTTTTTTGTGGGCTTGATAATATGAGTGAAAGTTGAGAAGCACTAATTTTTGGAAAATTTTGTGAGCTCTCTTTGAAATGGGTGATGTATGTTGTAATTCATCAACAGTTCTTATTGTAATTGCATGCCTCAACAAGGGTCTTTATAATCTCAAATTCAGTTATAACCCATACCAGAGAGGAATTTAGTTTTCGTTGTTTTTCAGCTTATCTTTTTTGTCACGCTTAAACCTGAAACTAATGTGCTTTTGTTGTTGTAACAGCAATGAAGCTCATGGTGATAGGCTGTGCATACGGTTGATGCCCCTCTGGGTTGGGAAGTAGTTTATCTTACCAGGGTTATTGTGTGCCCTTGTTCACTTCTTCTTCCTTAGGCTTGTGCAACTTGTGATATGCTGAAAGGCAATATCTCTGTTGTTTTGTATTTGTTGTCGTTATGGGGAGATTTGGGATTGTTATCTATTTTTTGTGTTGCAATGGCTTGTAGAAGTTTTGAGCCGCTTTGCATTTGAGGGTCAATGTCACGACCGGCCTACATCTGCAATTAGTCAATGATACAATTGCATCACCTGTAAAAAGTCTAGTTTTATCTGGTAAGAAATTAATGTAGGACTTGACGTTAGTGTAACACTATCACAATCTATCCAGTTGGGGAAAGTTTTTCCGGGTTGTCACGACGGGGTGACAAACATTTGCTTTTAGTTGTGCTCTCCATTAACATATTTCTCAGAGTAATGGTACTTAATGGACAGGCTACTCCCAACGCATTATGTGAGTGTAGCTTGATATATAAGAGATCATATCTCATTGGTTGTAACAAGTCCTTTGGTAATATTGTTTGGGGTTTATTATTATTATCAACCCAATTTGTTCAGTGTTTCTTGGTGAGTTGGGCAGGCCAGGTAGGGTGCAGTAATAATATAGTAGTATGGAAGTTGGTTCTATTGTGTTTAATGTTGTGTCTTTGGAGAGAACGAAAATGTTCAAAGTTTTGAAGATATAGAGACTTCGGTGATGGAGGAGCTTTGAAGGATTATGTTTTAACACTTTATATATATACTTGGATATCCTCACATCATAGCTTGTTTGTAAGTCGCAGATATTTTGAACTTTTGTTCATCTTTTTCTCCTTATTAGAGGTTCTCTTGTTTACTTTTTATATCCTAAAAAGCTACAGGTGATTATAAGATCATTTGTTAGAGGCAAAACTTTTACTAAGAAACAGACAAGGAGCAGCATCTACGAGCACAATACTATAAGAACAAATATGATCACGATGCCAATTGCCAATCAAGTTAGCTAGACGAGCTTAGAAAAAAAAAAAAAAGTTGAGAGACAAGCTCTTTTCACCTCTTCTTGAAGGAGAGAAGAGTCTTTTTCTTCCCTCCACCTCAGCATCTCCTCCCCCAACCCTTATATATTCTTTTTTGCCATTTTTTTTTTTTGTTCACTGTTCGTCTACAGCCGGGCACCAGTCCACCTCCTCTGGCTGACATCCAGTGCAATTTTTCTCGCAATGGCTGTCGAGTTCTCTAGGTGTACCTCAAAGTAGTCCAATGTTTGGACCACTTCTCAAAACTGCTATTTCTGGTAGCTTTTTTTTTTTTTTAATTTTTATTTTTACAACCTTTCATTATGATTTAAGAGAAAATCTTAACGAAATGATAAATATAGCAAAAAATTAGAAATTTAATACATTAAATTAAAAATTTTTAAATTTTAAAAGGTAATTTCAAATGTCGTGAAAGTTCATAGGGTTTGAGTGCTTACGAAAAAAATCAGGTAATTGATAATGTTATTTATTCCGATGCATTAGTCTTCTTCTTCTTTCTTCGCTTGACCCTTAGGCCCCCACCAGCCTCCCACGACCCATCATAACCACAGAGTACTATTGTGTTTTTTTTTTTTTTTTTTTTTCAATTCCACGTACGTGTTGGAACATGTCAGCAAACATGTTATAGCCCATAGTCCATGTGTTATGTGGTTGAAGCTTGTTGTAAATGCATATTTAAAAATCTAATTAAGTAAAAAAAAAAAAAAACCACCACTCAACTAGCAATAAGTTTTTATCATGAATTAATAATTTAGGGTCCAAATTTTGTTTTATTCTATCTAACGGTGTAAAAAATAGTGTTATGTACGACGTTTGTAAAATTTTAAATGGCGTAACAAGCGCGCATTAGATTGTAAAATCTAAATATAAACCATAAAATTTCATAAATCTTCTGTAGTTTACTTGAAAGGAAGAGAATCATGATCCGAAAACTATAACACGTTATGTGAACAAAATATTAGATTACCAAATGGAGAGAAGCAGCTTGAAGAGATAAAGCTATAAATTGGTGTAAAATATACGACCTTAAGAGGTGCACGATTATGTAACATTGACTTAAAAGGGGGACCAAAGGATCTAGAAGAATGAGAAAGGTTAAGACGCAAAGACCACTTTATTTATGTCATTAAGTTTCTACATCATGCATCAATAAAGTAGGAAATGCATCATAACTAAATTTTTGGTTGATAAAAAAAAAGATTTGGATCCTATTTAATTAATAAGACTGCCTATATTTGCTGTCTAAGCAAGTGGAACTCGAATAAACTCTCGTATGGATCATAAAACTTTTTCTTTTAAGAAAGGCACATGATTGGCTTTTTCCCAAGATTAGTTTAGAATTTTTATTTATTTATTTTTTTGTGAGGAAGTTTAGTTTACATACTAGTTAGATAATGATAAGAAATCTAATTAAGAAACTCGAAAGTAATTAATTAAGGCTAATGATAACTATGATGTTGATGATGATCATGTTATTAAGATCATGATCGTCATCATGACCATCATCAGCACCTCATCATAACATAATTGGGTTAGGCAGCTGCTGGGATTAATGTAGAATATTTGCTTTAAGCTAATACTGCTTTTAGCTATGGGATAAAAAGCCTCTCAACGTACAGCTTTCGTATTCCCTTCAAATGAAGGGACTGAAGGGATGGGTGGCCCAGGTGGGCCTGGGCCTTCCTCTCCTTGTAATTTAAATAAAATCATGTGGGACCCAACATCCCTATAAAAATAAATAAATAAATAAAAATGATAAAAAGACTGATACACGTGTGAAGTGAATGCACACGAACACAATTGCAAAGAAGGCCACACGCGCGCATGAAATTTAGTGAAACACACAGGGACAGGAAGAGAAATACTTGTCTGTGTTTGGCCTCCAAAACAACCAACAAAGAAGGCAGAGAGATCCCATCAGGATGATGTAACAAACGGTACAGGACAAGACACGTGGCCGACATGCAGATCAAGAAGAGCCAACAGGGAGCTGTAGAAGAAGAATATACCAAAAGATAGTGGGGGGAAGCATGATGGGGCATGCACAGCCACAGGGGATCTTTCAATATGGTCTGGTCCCATTGATAAGCTTGTTTAGGGTAGGAGCACTCCCCAAGGCCCTGCCCACTTGCATTGCATGCTTTTTTTCTGAATTCAATCATAGAGCACAAATTTCAAGCTCTTGGAGAAAAAGAGAGGAGAGGAGAGAGAGATAGAGAAAGCAGACTCTTTCTCGCTTTTTCTATTCCATTTCTTTTCGGTTCAAGCAGCTTATCATAATATGCTTTTGATATATTACCATGTTGACTAATACCAACCAACCACTCTCTCTCTCTCTCTCTCTCTCTCTCTCCCTCTCTCTCCTCTCTATCTCCTCTCTCTCTCTTCTCCTCTCTCCAATACTCTTGGTGATCAGACACAACCGGGGGGCCTCTTTTTTATTTAGTTGGTGTGTCTCACTACGGGATTTTAACAGAAACCCATAGGGCCAGAACCCTCTCTCTCCCTCTCCCTCTCCTCTCTCTCTTCTCCTCTCTCTCTCTCTCTCCTGAAGGATTATATGCATGAAATCTTCACGTGCAATATAATATATATATATATGCATCTCATGATCATGTTCATGGGCACTGATGCATATATGTATGTTTCTGAAGCAGAAAGCTGTGGTCTCTCATCTTCAACTTTGTGCTGTCAGTTGGAGCTCAGAGGCTAAATTTGCAGCTTTTCAATTGTAAATGGTACTTCTTTCTTGGAAGCAAACAACATCAATCAATCAGATATTTGTGGTACGTACGTTGATCTCTTCCCATCTCCCCTTAATTTTTAGTTTTTCTTCTTTTTTTTTTTTTTGAGTTGTCATTGTATTTTCCAGTATTATATGGAAGGCCAAGGGGGATGATAAGGGGAGGGCGATTTTGATTAAAAAAAATTTAGTTTCCCACTTGAAAACCAAACAAAAGCTGAAGGTGCTTTTTCATTCTCTTATACAGATGATGAAGATTCTGCTAGCGGATAAGATAATGCATGTAGAAAAAGAAACCACACTACTGTAGCCGTTAAATAAAAACTTCCAAAAGAATATGGACAAAAAAGAAAGAAAGCAGTAAACCCTTATGGGGGGGCTTAAGGAAAGTTCTTTATCAATCTCAAAAAGAGAATGTTATCATAAATAGCTAAATACCATAGTGAATGGCATGCAATCATCCAATTTCATTATATATATGTAGTAATTCAGCGAGCTAGCTAGACTGACAGAAAGTAATACATTTCCTGATAATTGCTAATGTGAATTCATGGTGCTGGCATGGGATCTGGTAAAGCTACCTTTTGAAAAAAGTGTGGCTTGGAAGGCTTCTGATATATAGTTCCTGATGGGAAGAAAAACCTCAAGGGCTTTTCCCAATATGATAAAAAAGTTATGGGCACTGTGCCACATTAGCACTGTGCTTCTCTCTCTTTACCACCATTTGTCTGCGAAAGCAGAGACCACACTAGGTTATATTTCAACCGATAAGTGGTGATAAAGGCGCCAGGACCAACATCACATTATCCCTCCCTCACTACTATAGAACAATTGAAAGATTCTTCTTTTTTATTCCCCCTTCTTTTCATGGGCTTAGAAAAGTCTTCCTTTTTTTTTTTTTAAAGAAATTAGAACTTTAGAAGTATGCTTAATTACTGTAGTACTCCATCGAGATGCTTAATCTCTGATATGCTTGGGCATCAATGAATATAGTTTCATAGTAAATCTGAGATAATTTCAAGGGGTGGGTAGAACAGTCAGTTGGTGGTGACCACGCGTGGAGGTCCTAGCCAGTTCAAATCCCTCATTCTCCCTTCTCTTGGGGCTAATTATTATTAAAAAAAAAAAAAAACTTCGAGGTATCCCTGTAAAATTATAATTGATCTATTTTGTAAACCATTTAGGTAAAAAGATATATTTGAAAAAAAGAAAGGAAAAATTAGTTGCGCCCCTTTCAATTCATGTGTTGTACCTTATTTATTGAGTGAGAATTTGAATACACACGTGAATGTATTAGAATAAGAATTACATAATTAAAAATTCAATCATTTCTATTAACTTCAACTTTAAAAGAAAATTGATAATTTAACAAGATAAATGTATGAAATGATTGAGAGACCTAGTCTATGAGTTGAAGTGACGGGCATTGATCATAAAATCACTTAGGAATTGACATTAAATCGTATCATGCAGATAGCATAGATCAGTATATGGAGTGCTCATTTTCCCACCTAACCGTACCCCATGATCATATATGTTTCTAACTTGCTACTACTTCCTAATTTAGAAGACATTAAATAGAAAGAGCAGTGCATCTTAATTTGCGTTATTATCTGCTATATATGACAGTTCCAAGTCATAATTATTATAGAAGATCACACCGGATATTCGTCTAACAATCGATCCAATGTTCCGAACACGTACATATATATCGATCGGATTTAAATTTGGCTAACACAAAAAAACAAAGATAATGTGATGTTTGTTAAATCCTCCCTTGTTCCATAAGCTTAAGCTTAATAATCAAATTAACAATATTTGAAAAAAAATAATATTTTAACAATGTGGTTTGCCAAAATTTATCTCATATCAGCTATAAGCTAGGGAATCCTCAGGTTGTTGAGTTATAGATGAGATAAATTTACATGTGTCAGGAATTGGCACAGATTGAAGGCTGAAGCATATTTCTGATTGAGCCTAATGGAAGTCAGTGAGAGTGACGCGCGCGCGTTAACATCTCTCTTAATGAGTTTCAACCACTTAATTAACTTTAAAGTAACTTCCAAAAGCACTACAGTGGAGACAAATTTGCATGACTTGTAGAAAAGGTCTGAAAGGGCGCAGTGCAGCACAATGCTATTCTGCCTCTGTGTCATAAATTTGTTGCAACGCATATCGATCATGCACAGCAAAAACTTGGTTTTGTTTTGTTTTCTTCTGATTTCTAGGCGTAACTTCTTTCTATAAATTAAGGGGCTTGCTTGTGGGGGGTTACGTATAGGAAATGAGTATGGTTGAGCCCTTGTTGGGCGCAAGGTGAGGTAAGTAGCAGAAGCTCTAGAATGCTCGCTATGCTTCTCCTCCTCTTCCATTTTCTCTTCCCATTTTTCTCATATACTGATTTATTTTTTTGATTTTTTGATTTAATAGTTTACATTAATTAATTCTCTTATTGTATTTTCTATCTAACAGGCCTAACTATAACTAGGCTGACTTGTGTATTGTCTAGCTAGCTAGCTAGATACTGTAGTACTGTTTTTCTTTTTCTCCATTTCATTAATTACTATTATGTTGGAATCAAAAAATTGGTAAAGCTGACTTCAACAGCAATAAAGCTGACTTGTGAGTAAATATCTCAAGTGCGTTTCTTTCCAATGTATTTAATTCTCTGAATATGATATAACTGCTTTGATTATTTTTGTGAATCATGGGTCCACTTAATTTCATGCATGCATTTACTGCATGCACATTAATTTGCACTTGCTTGCTTCCTAATTTCTTTAATTAATTTTCTTTTCTTTTTTCTTTTTACCCTTTTTTCTCTAGATTCTGGATTTCATTTGGCAATCATCTGGAAAGGGCACACTCCAATGTTATATATGAAGGAAGGACTGATCAGGATCTTTTGACAGAAAGAAAAACGCCATCGATCACAAAAATGAAGTTTATGAAACTTGGGACGAGGCCAGACACGTTTTACACAGAAGAAGCTACCAGGTATTGTCATCATCATCAACTTTATTAGTTGTACTGATATTTCTGCATTTAGATATGTGTTGCGTTTTGGGGCCAAAACTAATAGGATTTGTTCTAAAAATGCAGGACAGTGATTTCAGATTTACCTAGCGACATTATCGTACAGATTAATGATATCAGTTATCTTCTCCATAAGGTATATATTCGATGATTTAGTAGTACTTGTGTTCTTTGCTGATGCTTCCCATTTGGAAAGGAAGCATTAATTCCTGGAAGAAGACAATATTTCTTCTCAGTTTAATCACTGTTTCTTAGATCCTTGTTAATTGTGCTGTTCTTAGCTGCAGTTTCCACTTCTTCCAAAGTGCGGCCTCTTGCAACGTCTTTGCTCTGATGCTGGCAATTCAGAGGAGAATGTTACAATTGAGCTTCATGATCTTCCTGGAGGGGAAGATGCTTTTGAACTGTGTGCTAAATATTGCTATGGAATTACGATTGACATCAGCGCACACAACATTGTATCAGCATTCTGTGCGGCTAAGTTCCTTAGAATGACTGAATCAGTAGAGAAGGGAAACTTTGTTATAAAACTTGAGGCCTTCTTCATGTCATGCATTCTGGAAGGTTGGAAGGACTCTGTCATCGCACTCCAGAGCACTTCAAAGTTACCCGAGTGGTCTGAGACTTATGGAATCACCAGAAAGTGCATCGATTCCATTGTTGAGAAAATCCTCACCCCACCAGCAAAGGTGAACAATTTTACTTCTTAATTATTTATTTTCTTCCTCAAATTCATCTAACTAATTAAGACTTTCTGCAGGTGACATGGTCCTACACTTATACTAGACCCGGTTACTCCAAGAAACACCACCACTCTGTGCCCAAGGATTGGTGGACAGAGGACTTATCTGATCTTGAAATAGACCTGTTCCGCTGTATGATTACTGCAATCAGATCGACATACATGTTGCCACCACAGCTTATTGGTGAAGCTTTGCATGTCTATGCCTGCCGTTGGCTACCAGACACTACAAAGAGTAGACCTCTAGAGAGTTCTTCAGTGCCTCAAACTGAAGAATTTAAGGATAAGAATCGACGAATTCTTGAAGCTGTAGTTAGCATGATTCCTGGAGATCGAGGGTCGGTTTCAGTTGGGTTTTTGCTGAGGCTTCTAAGCATAGCGAATTACGTGGGAGCATCTCCTGTGACAAAGGCAGAGCTCATAAGGAGATCTAGTCTGCAATTTGAGGAGGCAACAGTGACTGACTTGCTCTTTCCCTTACACTCGACCTCTGAAGGCCACTCTTACGATATTGACTTAGTCGTGGCAGTGTTAGAAAGTTTAGTGGTGCTGTGGAGAAGACAATCTCCTACTGCTGCAGAAAACAGCCAGTTTTTGGGATCCATTAGGAAGGTTGGGAAGCTCATTGATTCTTACCTTGAAGTGGTTGCAAAGGATGCCAACATGCCAGTATCAAAATTAGTATCTCTAGCTGAAGCATTGCCGGATATTGCTCGCCCAGGACACGATGACCTTTACAAGGCAATCAACATTTATCTTAAGGTATCTTACTAAATTACACATATTGAATCTAATATATATCACGACTTATCTGGAAAACCTAGCATAGTATGAAAATATCAACAGTGAGTTCGAATTCTGATTTCCACATAATTTACCTCAATTTCCATCAAAATATTTCACGTGTTGTATGGTTATGCACGGAGAGTGATATTGTCACGCCTAAAATCTCAAAACGATAATTTGGGGCATGACATATTTAAACTTTTAAGACAAACGATAATTTAATATAGAATATAAGCTAAGCTAAGGATTGATGAGAACCAATTTGCCATGTACTTTCAAAGATATTTTTGTGTTGTGTCTGTGAGCATTCATTCATGAATTAATGTGATATAAGCAAGTGGATTTCATTCCTTGCACATTCTGTCTGAATTGATAAACAGGAACATCCTGACCTGAGTAAGGGAGACAAAAAGCGCCTCTGCCGGAGTCTAGACTGCCAAAAGTTGTCTCCAGTGGTACGCGGCCATGCTGTGAAAAACGAACGGCTACCATTGAGAACTGTGGTGCAAGTCCTCTATTTTGAACAAGAGAGAGGTTCCAAGGAAAGCACCCACAGGCTGCCAGCCCCGGATCTAATTTCTAAAGGAAAGCAGGCACCCACTGTAAGAGAAGATCAGTATAAGCTAAAACTAGGTTCAGATGAAAAATTTAGTAGAGGGGAGGGCACGGTCAGAAGAAGCGCCATTCCCGGAACAGGTGAAAAAGATCAACATAAGAGTAAGAGATCAGATGGGAAGTTGGCAGTAGCATTGGAAAGAAAGTTGGTGATTGGAGAAATTGAGGAAGTGGAGTCAGAGAGTAGAGAAGAAGGAATGTCTCGGAGCAAGTTGGATCCTAAGAAGATGATACCAAAGGGAAGTAGATCAGACCATAGCCGTGATAAAGGCAGAGACAGATAGGAAAGGAAGACGCTCCCTTTTCTCATTCAACTTGCTGTAATTGCCTTTTGTTCTCCTGGTAAATGTTTTGCTTTTGAACTGTTTATATTTTATAAGCCCCTTTGCATCATTTGTGTGCGTGTACGTAGAAAAGAAAGTTCTAAGTTCTTATTATTAGTTGGGGAATGTGCTGTTGTTAATCTATCTATCAGAGGCTCTACGTACATATCCACTGCAACATAGACGAATTCCATTGGATGGCCATGGCCCCATTGGGAAATACCAAGTAGACCTTTCACGCGTGACATATATATATATCCCACTCCCGAAGGTGGCTTGAATTTCATATATAATTATCAGTAGAGGGGAATGCATATGCAACGATTAACAGAAAGGGCTAGACACATGTGCCATGTGCACTATAAAAAGTTTTAATAGAAACTTTTTAAAATTGTTTATAAAATCGAGTTTTATTTAGCAAAGAATTAATGTGAGACTCAATATCAACAAATTTCTTTATAATCTACAAATTTTATATGAATTATTCATTTTTCCATTATAAAATTGAAATGTTACGGCACCTCCCCTTTTGACCAATGTTTATAACAAAAACAAAAAATGATTTAAATCTAGGACAATAGGACAGTTAATGTGAGAAGTTGTTCGAAAATCATATGCTCATACAGATGTTCAAACAACCTAAACACCACTTATTTGGCAGGTGTTCGACAACCAAAACCCCGTCTACTTGAACTAGTACTTGAGCATGTGGGCTCTAAACTATCCTATTGCAATGGGCAAGCCCCATTGTACCAACAAACCAAACCAACAAAATATAAATTACAAAAAAAAAAAAAAAAAAAAAAAAAAAACCAACAAAATATAATAAGATATGAAAAAATTGTAAACCATATGTCACATCAGCCTAGGCAAAACTGGTTCAATCTCCTTTTCGTCGAAAATTCAAAAAGAGAAAGAAAAGGGTCTCAGTGGCTTAAATGCTACTACTAAAAACTTAAGTGTGTAATGAGCTTCCTGAACCTAACTTTTGACCCAAAAAGTTTGATGCAGATGCAGATAATGTGAAGGATGGCAAGACCACCTAACTCCAATAGTCTCAACCCCACGTGATCATTGGTCCTACCAACTAAGAGCCAAGCGTATGAAAATGAAACACTTGTTTGGGAAATGGGGTTTGGCGCTTTGCCTTCCAAATATAGCTAGCTACAGTGCAAAACTCAAAAACACCCAGATTCCATTTTAAAATTATAATTAATCACAATCATGAACCTGCTTAAACGGATCGAATAGAACCCCACTTCGTAATTTTTTTTTTTCTTTGAAAAAACAAAAGAAAGAAGAGAAATGATTAGTTGAACATGTCTGAAAATCTTGACTCGTCCTCCTCCTCGTCACGTTGGTGGTTATCTCTGCTTTCGTCTTCTTGGTCTTTCTGAAAAGGTAAGCCCCTTTTGCCCTTTATATCCATCCCTGCACTTCCCTCTCTTTTATTCTTGTTATTATTCATTGAAACTATATTTGTTTCTGAAATTAATTAAAAGAAAATCCCCAAATCTTTTTGGTGGGTTCTGTTTAATCTGTTGTGGGTCTTATCTTTGCGTGGTTTGTGTCGCAATTTTGGTTTTTAATGGTGGCATTGGGCCGGATAGTTAGGTTTTTTAAATTGGCATCTGTAATATTTCTCTTTGTGCATTGCCATAATTGACTATGGTACTGATGGGGTCCGTTAGTGTACCTTTTGCCTCTGATATCTGTTTGTTGTTCACTAAGTCAATTATAGGGTTGATTTCAAGACAACTTTTTTCAGGCTAAGTTTCTGTTTTTAAATAGTTTGCGGTTGGCCTTTCTTAATATATGTATTTTAGGTAATGCAACCCAGGTATTTCTGGGTGATAATGCAAATGAATCCCCAAAAGATGCACCTGATTTAGCAAACTTTGTTCGTCATAAAAGGACAGTACTTGGGACTGGATTAATGTTAATCATTAATTGTACAAGGCTAAAAGCTCTTTGCCACAGTGAGCTGTTGAGTGTTGATGGTATTAAATAATTGTAGATAGATATGGGTTGCTCTGCTGTCCATTACATTCATGCATAGAGATTTAGTCTCCCATCCTGCTGCCCCAATCTATTGTAAGCGCTTTGGCTGTGGATGGTTGTAATTATCCTTTTATTGCAATATAAATATACATAGGTTTAGTTTGGCTGCGGATGGTTGTAATTATCCTTTTATTGCAATATGATATACGTAGGTTTAGTTTTGCCAACAGTTCATATATTGTTCGTATGACGAATGCTTTTTTTGTTGCTGAGAAGACAGAATGAGTAAAGGAATATTGGGTGGTTGTAGTGATCTAGGGTACCAATGAAGTAAGATCCAGATGTTTCTTTTTCTTTATTAATTTGCATGACGACAAAGAAGCAGATTGTTTTCCTTGTCA
This sequence comes from Betula pendula, assembly GCA_900184695.1. Classification (NCBI taxonomy): domain Eukaryota; kingdom Viridiplantae; phylum Streptophyta; class Magnoliopsida; order Fagales; family Betulaceae; genus Betula; species Betula pendula. The sequence continues at coordinate 269,377 of FXXK01000084.1, read as the reverse complement.
AATGGATTATCAAACCAATTCTTGATATGGCCACACAATTATGCTTTGGGGTTTATATGATGCATGGGCATCTGTGGTAGACACTTATGCTTTGTTTTTTGCCAAGAGGATAGGGTAAAAGGAAAAAGTGTTAAATTGCTTACAACAGTCCACAGTGCGAATGATGTAAGATCTGTATGTTTAATTTCTTTCTATTAATTTACTTGGCAACAAAAGGGTCAGATTGATTCATCCAAACAAAAGAGTCAGATTGATTCATCGAAAAAAAAAGGGTCAGATTGATTCATCCAAAAAAAAAGGGTCAGATTGTCTTCCTTTGTCAATCCAGTTATTGATTTGCTAAAATGGCTACCAGTTTCACCATGCATATATTCTTAGTTTTATCAATTGTATGTGGCATTTCTCATACTGCACATATGCTTGCTTTGTTGCTGAGAAGATGGAGGGAAGAAAGAAATGTAGGATGAAATTCTGACGTATCTTGCCCTTTTCTAATCTATGTCGGAAGAAAAAGTAGATTGGATTCCTTTCTCGCATGTCAAAATGGGATATTGAGTCCATCATTTACATTTGCAGTTTCTCTATTGGTGTTTGTACCATGGCATTAATGATTCGTTGTTGCCAAGAAGACGGAGAAAAGGCAACAAAATTTTTGGACTCTTATAACTATCAGGGGATTTTAAAGAATTGGTTTGATTCTGATGTTTCTTTTCTTATATAAATCCACATGGTGACAAAGAAAATAGACTGGACTGCTTTCTTCCACGTTAGCTTTCACCATACGAATGTGCTTACTTTTATTAATGGTATGAGGCATTTATCATATTCATTTCTGCTTTGTATGTGGCAAGAAAGCAGAAGTAAAGGAAATAAAAATGTTTCGGATTCATACAAAAGTCGAAGGTTTCTTCTCCGTATATATAGACACACACACACATATATATAGCAGCATCAATGACCGCTTTGAAGTCCCACCCAACATGCAACAAAGGCAGTCAATGGCATAGCAATGATTCAGACTGTATTCAGTGATATTGGGCTCAGCTTGTTTACAATATTCTTTTGACAGTCATTACAATTGACTGCCTATTTCCATTTTCATGCGCCACATTCTGTCTCTCTAGATACCATATACCTGTAGGTGTTAAAACTGGAGCTTAGAGTTTTCCTGAAGTTATTCCTAGCATAACAGTGTTCTCATAATTTTGGTAACCATTGATCTCCTGCCTTTGCGAGCATGCTACACTTTTTTTCTGGTATCTTAGCAATTCATTTGGGTGCATTTATAATGCAATCAATGTTTTGGGTAGCCAATTCCATCTGCTTATTTATTATTGCTGGATGCCTGATGTGAAAAAAAAATGTTAGTCAAAAGTAGCCAAAATGATAGCTTTACTAGAAATTGACAATTTTGGAAAGTTTTAAAATGAATATTTAGTAGTTTGCTTGTTTGGTAATATTTTTTGTTTTTGTTTTTGTTTTCATTTGAAGTAATTTGGTTTACTTTTGGTTTTTTGAACTTGAAGTAATATTGGCAAAGTTTTTAATGCATTAAGTTTGTGATGATGCATATCTTTTATCTGAAAGGATGTCATCTAATTTGCACATTTTAGTTTAGAACAATAAAGACATGTTATAGATTTTTTTTTCATGAGTACGTCTTTTTTTTTTTTCTTTCTTTCTTTCTTTCTTTCTTTTGTCCAATGTGCTTCTTGGTTTCTTTCTTAATTTTCAGTTAAAGTCACCTTTATATCAAACTTGCTTGACTGGTAACACAACTGGTAACACATTAATCTGTCATAAATCACCTTCATGCTTTGACGTACGACAATATACTCTAACGGTCCTATGTGTTTAGGGATACAATATGAAATATGGAAAACGATCATCTTTGGCTAGTTTAGGCAAGGGTAAACCAACTATTATAGGCATTGTAGAAAGTTCATTATCTTCTTATTTGGTGTCAACTTTGTTTCCTTAACCACTCGCTATCAAGACCTAGGTCAGCTGGAGAATTTATTGTTCCTTTCAATTTATCACTAGTATGTGGGTTTCTCTTAGCTTGGCTGTAGATTTCAAGAATTTTTCCTTGTGCACAGGTATGGAGTGTTTTGACGTCTCGAAAATATCATGGTGCAGTGCCTAGACGGATTAAAGCATTTGTGTGTTGCTATTGCTAATTGTTGTGATGCTGATTTGTATAATCAACCCAAGGGTCTTCAAGATCCAGAAGCTCTTGCAAGAGAGACAGTCTGTATGTTGCCTTCTTTGTTAAACTTTTCAGTTCTAGATGTTAGGAAGCCTGTCTGGGAACATTATGTGATGGGAGAGTCATTGGCTTGTTGTCTCTTTCAGTTATATTGTTAATTTGGAAAAGCTAATGTTGTTTTACAAATTCCAATTTAATGACAGAAAGTATGTTACTTAGGTCTCCTATGTAGGTACATCATCAACTGTTTCCAAAATCTTTTTCCCTTCATCAAGGAGAAATTTTCAACATAGATCTTAATCTAGGGATGGAGGTATTTTGCTTCTCTATTTTCTATATGCTGCAACAATACCCAAGGGGCACATGTAGGTCCTCATGGTTGATGTGATTACTATCTGATATCCCAAATGGTTTTGAACACTACGTAACTGGGTTTTTCAATATTTGCTCTGGGCTTGTTAGTTTCATCTTTACACTTTATGAGTAGTGTAAGCATCCAGAGCATGCTAAGATATTTAATTCATGTTACTTCAAATGCAGTTAGTGTTAGTGAGATAGAAGCGCTGTACGAACTGTTTAAGAAGATTAGCAGTGCTGTAATTGACGACGGGCTGATCAATAAGGTAACAAAGTCATCACGTTCGCCATTGTTCTATTTATATCTTAATTTAATTATATTGCTTGCAATTTCAAACTGGAAGTGACTTTGTTTTAGTTTATTTCAATGTAATGCTTGACTCTCCTTTTGAATAAGAAAAATAATCCCATTTTGGTCGTCTGAATTTAATGTTCCAGGAAGAATTTCAACTGGCATTGTTCAAGACAAACAAAAAGGAGAGCTTATTTGCTGACCGGGTATTCCTTTCTGTATCAATTCTTCACTTTTTCTTGGTTTGGTTTAGATGTGCTTTTTTCTCCGATATTTTAGCATTCTACATATTTTCTCTTGGTAGATGTGAAATTATTTTGCCCACATCTGTCTGTATCATGTAGATCTGCTGGCGTGTCTATGGTTAAATTATCTAGCCATAGGTTCGTTCATCTTTTTTGTGGCTTGAATGCTTTTGGACCCATTTTGCAATGTTACCCAAAGAGATTTATACACAGTGCTTAGCTTGTCTCTGTTGGCTGGCTGGCCTAAGCTTAAATGGTTTTCTTGCACTAATTGACTTTTTTATCTCTGAGTTCATGCATTAATGAGTTGAATTCCTTTATGAACACTCATGTATACATTTATGACTTCAATATAGTATTTGTGCTAATTATAACCATATGTTTTCAAATTTTATAGGTATTTGATTTGTTTGATACAAAGCACAATGGGATACTAGATTTTGAAGAGTTTGCACGTGCTCTCTCTGTCTTTCACCCCAATGCACCAATTGATGATAAGATCGAATGTAAGTATCAGCTACTACTTTAGAAATTGTTGAATCCATCGAAGCACCTTAATCTAGTAGAGAAAAGGGTAGCTGTAGCTTGTATATAACTCTTGCTTTATGCCTTCATCATTTTTAGTAGGGATGTGAGGTGGTTAGAATGGAAAGAGAGACTAGTTGATCTATGGTAATGGCTTGGTTAGTCAGTGTTCTTTTTTCTCCATGGTTTTAGCCCTTTGACTCTCCTGATGATTGCACGGTGATGTACAGACACACAGGAACATGCACATGCAAACACACACATCACTCACTCACATGGACACAAATCTATGATTGCATGGTGGGGATGCCTAACTTTTATCTTCTTGCAGTTTCATTCCAATTGTATGATCTCAAACAGCAAGGGTTCATTGAGAGACAGGAGGTATTGCTATCCTAATTTATGTTCAGTGAATATATCATATTTTGTCAACTATCATTGTGAAACCCATGAATCTTTCCTATTCACTTGGTTCTGAACATACTCACATTCTATATACACACATATATTGTGAAAATTATTAGCCATTTTGAGCCACATATATTATGTATCATTCTATGATTCTAGCGTGTTATCTTTTGGAAATAGAAAATTTTAGTCTTTACATGAGATTTTTTTTTTTCCTGTTGAAATGGGGTGTTTAGAAAATTACATTTTCTCTGGCTTATTAGCCACAGGAGGTTAAAATGTGGTTAAGAAAATGTTGGTCTCATATTCTAAAATTCTATGAGGTGACATTAGAGCATTTGTTACAAATACAAACTTCTTTTCTCTCTTTCTCTCTCTCTCTCTCTCTCTCTCTCTATTTTTTGCCCTTCTTTTTTTCTTTTTCTTTTTTTGGATGTGTGAATCACCGTGGAAACCTAAGAAAACGACATGTTATTGTGGTTGACTATGTTATACGTGTAAGAGGAGTGGAGAGTTTGTTGATCATCTTCTTCTCCATTGTGAGGTCGCTAGTGCCTTGTGGAGTGCTATTTTCAATCGTGTTGAGTTAGCCTCTAGGTCATTCTTAAGAGAGTCATAGACCTTTTTGCTTGTTGGAGAGGGAAGGGAGATGGACCTTAGAGTACAGTTGTGTGGAAGATGGTTCTGTCCCACCTTTTGTGGTGTCTTTGGAGGGAGAGAAATGATAAAAGTTTTGAAGATAGTGAGAAAACGGTGACGGAACTTAAGCCCCCCCCCCCCCCCCCCTTTTTTTTTTTCAAAACTCTTTATCATTAGACAACTGCTTTAGATTTTAATTTGTTTAGTTTTTATGATTTTCTTGACTTGTTCTGTCTTTCTAACTAGGTATTTTTTTGTTATACTTTTTGTGTACTTGAGTTGTACCTTTTACGCTTTTAATGATATTTCGTTTATTTGTTAAAAAAAAAAAGGATGTGTGAAAACTTTGTGAATAGAGAACAAAACAGTGCATATCCTGGAAATATGTGAATCATAAGGAGTGGAAGACTGAAATTGCAATTCAGGAAGTCTTCCCATAGAAGTTGTGAATCTAATAAAGCCCCTTTCAGCTGTCAAATTGGAAGCTCCAAGTTCTGAAAAAATTCTCATATTTCACTTTTAAATACGTTATAGCAGATAATAAGGTGAATCAGCCAGATGCCTGTGTAGGCAGATTTGAAATTTTAAAGCCTCCCTAGCAAATGAATAAGCATGTGCTGTACAGATTCAATTTTAAAACTTAGCACTGAAAGCAAATATACCATATAATCAAGGATCAACCATATGCAATAGTAGAGTTATACTTTAGAGGTTTAGAAGTTGGTGGTGGTGCTAGGCCAGTAGTGCAGGCTGTTCCCCACAACAATGATAATGGAAGTACACATTCTGCTCTTTCATTGATCGGTCCCTTTTCCCCATTCCAGTAGGTGTGGCTAAAAGGATTGAAAAACTTCAGAGAGACTTTTTGTGGGATGGAATTGGTGACGAGTTTAAGTTTCATTTAGTCAATCGGTCGAAGATTTGTTCTGTGTTGTGTGTAGAAGGTTTGGGGTAAGAAATTTGATTCAGTTTAATTGAGCTCTATTGGGGAAATAGTTATGGCGCTATGCTCCAGGGAGGGAGACTTTGGAGAGATTGGTGGTGGAAACCAAATTTGATAACATGAGAGATGGTTGGTGTTCCAAGGAGGTAGTGAGGCCTTTCGGAGTGGGAGTGTAGAAACATATTAGGAGGGGGTTGGGAGTCTTCTCAATTTTGTGAGATATGAGGTAGATGATGGGTCTAAAATTAGGTTTTGGCATAATTTGTGATGTGGGGACAAGCCTCTAAAGGAAAGTTTTTCGGAATTGTTTAGTATCGCGCGATGCAAGGAAACATGGGTAGCGGATCATATGCAATTCTTTAATGAAAATATTTAGTATCATTTTCCAGACCAATGCATGATTGAGAGATGGATTTAGTTTCTTATTTCTTTGATCTTTTGTATACTATTTGATTGAGACAAGGCGATGAGGATAAAATATGTTGGAGTTTGAAGTAAGGTCCTTTTATCGTGCATTGTCTTTTCATGCTAGTTAAAAGCATTTGGAGAATTAAAGCTCTTTCGAGAGTGGCGTTCGTTTTGTGTACGATGACACTAGGGAAGGTCTTGACTGTGGATGATATTAGGAAGAGGAACGTCATTGTGTTAGATTGGTGTTATATGTGTGGGGAGTCCATAGATCATCACTATGAAGTAGCAAGAGATTTATGGGTTTCAATTTTTCGTCATTTTGGTGTAGAGTAGGTCATGCCTAAAAGGGTGACAGAGTTGTCTAGTTTGAGAGGTCAAGTAGGATGTGGTAACATTTTAGAAGTCTGGAGGATGGTTCCTCTGTGTTTAATGTGGAGCATTTAGTGAGAGCGGAAGGAACTTTGAAGATTGTGAGCCTTAGGTGGTAGAGCTTAAAACCGTTTTGTTCAAATCCCTTTATACTTGGATAGCGCCATATTGTCCGCAGTTTTGTAGTTTTTCTAAATTTTTGGATTTTTGTTCTTCTTTTTCTCTCTAATAAGAGGTCTCTCTTGTATACTTTCTGCGTACTTGAGTTGCACTTCTTTGCGCTTTCTAATGAGATTGAAGTACTTATAAATAAATAAAAAAGCCACTTTCACCCTTTCTTTTTCTGTTTCCAGTACCTAAATTGCTTTTACCTCAACATTTTGGACTGGTGTATAAGTTTATTAATGATGCTTTTACTTCACCTTGTATCTCATACATCACCACAACTGTAGTTTTTTTGCTACTCTCTTTGAAGAAAAAAAAAATCTTCAGGCATGCATCTAAAGGAAGTTGGTTGGTGAACATTTTAATGAATAGGTAAAGCAAATGGTGGTGGCCACACTTGCTGAATCCGGTATGAATCTTTCAGATGACGTGATAGAAAGCATCATTGACAAGGTACTTAATTTTATTGATTCAGTTCACACGTCAGGTCTTAATGATATTGATCATTGGTATACATTGTCGTGATTCGGTCCATTTGTTTTGACTAATTGGTCATTTTCTTTTTGAACGTTTCCTGTCAGAGTTATTTGCTGCATCATGTATGGCAAGTCTTAATGATATTGATCATTGGTATACATTGTCATGATTCTGTCCAGTTGTTTTGATTAATTGGTCATTTTCTTTTTGAGCATTTCCTGTCAGAGTTATTTGCTGCATCATGTATGGCAAGTCAATGTTTTTCCGCTCTTTCTATTTAGAGTCTCGAGCGGAAGCCAATCTTACAAACATATCAAAGAAGCTAGGGGTAGGAACAATAGGATTTCATTGCAATAAATACAAATTATTATTTTTTTTGATAAAAAATTATTGAAAGAATAAAACATGTATTTGGATATTTCCCTTCAACCCCACAGAATCAATTGGAAGTAAAACAGAAGTATGTTGCTTGTTTCCTATCTTTCAAAACGAGACAACGCTTATGATCTAAAACAGGTGCTTTATAAAGGTCCATTTTCTTGTAAAGTTGTCAGCAAAAGGTTGCTCAATTAGATAGTATTTATTTGTTCCTAAAACTGCAAGACTAATGTGGATTTAAGCTGGATTTTTTCAACAAGGAAATATAATAAACAATAATATTTTGGGGAGTGAGTTTTTAGGATTAAACCACTCGTGGTAAACATTGCTTTTGGTAAGGAAGGACGAGATTGACTAACCCTCTAGAGAAGTTATTTCACAGCTGGAAGCTAAATGCTTCTAATGAAGCAGGGAAACTTTATGTAAATAAGTTTTCTCTCCCAATTTAATAATATTGATCATGAAGAACATAGCAGTGGTGCACTGTTTTGGCCAGAAAATGTTGAACAGCTATGGAGGGGCTGATATCAGTGCTCCTTGGACTCAGAGTACTTTAATAAGTTGAATTTCAGACCAATGATTAATTATCTAGAGAGTAGATGCGTGAAAAGGTCAACATTTGCTAGTTAGATTCAATGCATAAGAAAAACAATTTGGTTTCTATGTATTTTCGTAAATATCAAGTTATTACGATCTGTGCTGGAGGTAATTTCCATTCACAAATTATGGGATAAAAATTATTTCTCTCTCTCTCTTGTCACAATTGAGAACCCAAAACCCACATAATCCACACTCACGATGAGCAAAACAAATCCTGTGTGATTAACACTCATGGAGTTTCACTCCTGAACTCCTTAAGAAATGAGGTCTACTAGTGCTTACCCTATAAAGCAAGGCCATATGACCATTTTTATGTAGAATTAAAATCCCGTAGTGTATATATGACTGATTTGGAATTAATGTAATTATGCATTGTTCTTTGCCCTTATTTGTGTCGACCTAGTAAATAAATTAAATACTCAATATTATGCAATAACATATGTTGAGTTGATACTTTATGTAAAAATATTGCAGTTGTAATCCTCACACCATATATATCATTGTTTTGGGTTTTTTTAGACCTTTGAGGAAGCTGATACTAAACATGATGGAAAAATTGACAAGGAAGAGTGGCGAAGCCTTGTTTTGCGACATCCATCCCTTTTGAAGAATATGACTCTTCAATATCTCAGGTGAGTTAGTTATTATTGCTCTATCTTCCCAGCACATATGAGAATCACTTACTAGGTAATGGATGATAGAAGTTCCACTAATAGTATTTCCTGTTGAAAATCAATATATGGTGTCTCCTGTTGAAATCTGTTATAAGGTGTTTTTCCCTCATACTAATTCTAGAAGGTTTGTAATGTTGAGCTTATACTGATGGGAAGTGTCTAGAAATTGGAAATAATAAATGATTTGAGAGATGTGGAATGTGACATATTATACCTTTTAAGTACATATTTTTTTGTTATTATCAACTGTCTTATGCCACTCATGTCATGTTTTTAGAGCATGATAGAGTCTCTCGCACCTTGTCCTCTTCTTTTAGTTTAATATTTCAATCATGAAATAGTTTCTGAATTCAAACTCTTGCTTCTTACATCCGTCCTGTTTTTTCTTGGGCAGAGACATCACCACCACATTCCCAAGTTTTGTTTTTCACTCGCAAGTTGATGATACCTAAGTTTCAAGCTTACAACAAGTTGATAGTCGATAGCGGGAAGAGCTTGCTTTTTCTTTTACTGTCAATGTGGCTTTTTCTGCGCAAAGGTTCATTGAGTAGAGAGGATGTTGATTGTTTTTTAACATTTTCAATGAACAGAAGTTCGGCTCCCTTTTCAGATAGAACTTTTTAGCCTGAACAATGGGTTTCAGTTATATGTTTGTTGGTTGGTATGATTTTTTCTTTTTCTGTTTTTTTTGGTTCACTAGAAGTAATAGTAGGAGGAGAAAGGAATCCAGTGGCATTTCACCATACTTGTGATCAATGAATTTTTTGTGCCGCTAGCATTCTGTTAATTTGCCTCACTAGGTTGATAAATTTGGAAAGTACACCATGCCTGCAAATGAGGTGAACTAGAAGCAGATATGTTGGATCTAATTGGGCATCGTGGCATTGGCTTCCCATGTTTTGTACAAGTTTCTACCTAGTAAAAATGGAATTGCTTTTTACCCTTTAATTTTGTGTAACCCCTGGGAGTCACAGTTGGTGGTTCGTGTATTTATGGACGAAATCATTTCTGCAAAGTTGTAAAGCTATTTCTGCAGATTATCTTGGATGATGCAATGAATAGAAAGTGTTGTTGCGTGTATTTTGTTTACAGTAACCTCAATAATCTGTATATTGTTTACAGTAACCTCTATGATTATTGCAAGGCAGTTGAAGCACTTAGTTATCTTCTGTGCATGTTATAACCATCACGTTTCCTGCAAATTAATAATCCAAAGTGAAATAAAGATGAACTATTTTATTATTCAGATTAGATTTTACAGCATCTAATAATGTATGCACTGTCATTTTATTTAAAAATTTTAAATAATGTGGCACTATATATATCGTTACATGTAAAATTTGATTTGGACTAAAAAATGATTTCTCTCCATTATTAAGCACAAAAAGTTGACTCAATTATTGTAATTTGACTCAAATTAAAGTTCTTATCTGACCAAAACTCAGATAGGTGTACTATTAGTATTTAACAAATTGATGTCAATGGAGTGCATATTGTTGGTTTAGTCAATGCCAACATGGATGAACAGCTTGGAATAGGATTGAAGAGGATTTTTTTTTTTTTAGTGAAAAGGAGAGGATTCATTTTAACAACTGTGTATGTGGTGTCACATGGTGTATATGGTGCTATATACGTTATTTAAAATTTTAAATGATGTGTTAATATATACACTACAATCTTCACAAAATCTAATGTAGACCATAAAATGAATTTGAGCTTGAATTGTGCTGAAAAAAATTGATAAGAAGAGATAACAATGGAACTGAGTTGGACCATAAAATGGATCTGAGCTTGGATTCTCCTTTATACTAAAAAATAATTAGAAGAGCAATAATAAGGTATGAAGTAGAGATAGACGTCCGCTTAAGCGAACGCGTAGCACGACTCTAAGGTATGACTCTAAGGTATGAAGTAGCTGTATGCTCGAATTAGGACTTGTGCTGGATTTCTACTCATGAACACTTTTTAGCAAGTTAATGATTGCATTTAAGTGACTCAAGTAACTTAGTTTCAGAAATACCCAAAATTGATAAACAGCTTCTTTTTTTTTTTTCCCCCCCCCCAAAAAAAAAAACACTAAAAATCTCTTCCTCTTTGTTTTTGGGAAAGAGTTTTCTTTCAAACTAGGTTGGAGGAACTTCCTTCAACCTCATCTATAAAAACGTCATGTGTCCTTTTGCATGTGAAAATTACATGTATTTTTTAATTGTAAGGACAAAGTTAAAAAAAACACATGACATTTTTATAGATGAGGTTGAAGAAAGTTCCTCCGACCTAATTTGGAGGAAAACTCTATTTTTTTTTTTTTAGGGGGTGGGGATATCAATTCATAAATTGGATTTGAAATTAATAAATATACTGAAAATTGAGAGACAAAACTGCCCCCACTGTCGTAGAGTTTGTCACCTTGGAAACCATGGGTATTATCGTCGTTACGGCAGAGACCAGAGAGGCATTAAAGCCTTTAAAAATAAAAATAAAAACCACGGGAAAACGGAAAAGCCAAGGAAAAGGGCCAAAACAGGGTTTAAGCAGTGAAAGATTGGAAAACCTGCTCTCATTTCCTCTGCTTCTTGGCGATCAGCCCTTGCGGACTTTCACTGGTACCCTTTATCTTCTTCTTTCTCGTTTCTTATTTATCTTTAGTCTAATGGGCTTGGTTTTCCTTGCTTAACGCCATTTTAGGCTTTGTGGAGTTTCCTGATTTTTTTTTTTTTAAAAAAATTGCTGTTCTTTTTTCGTTTTTTGGGAAAACGGGTTTGTCTGGTTTCTATTATATGTATTGCATTATTGTTAAATACTGTGTATTATTGTGTTTTGCAGAAATAGAAAGTAGTAATGGAGAAAGGAGGAAAAGGGTTCTCTCTGCCCCCCCAAACAGCACGAAAATCTTCACTCAAATCTAACCCTCCAAAAGAAGGTCTTTTGTTTTGTTTCGTGGGTGTTATATGCATTGCTTTGTATGAATAGAAGAAAAAAAAATCTTTTATTTGTCTGAAAATGCTCAGTAAGTGGAGGGATTTGATGGCCAAAGTAGTAGTACATTCTATTTAATCAAGTCAGCCTGTCTATGCCTAGAAAGAAAGAAAGTCATGGTCTGTCTAAGGAGAAGATGTTATAATCCTTGCTTGTTTTTGGGGTGTTGAGTTGTACCCTTTAGTGCTGAAATCTGTGCGAAGACAATATTGGAAATACTATTATGTAAAACATGCAATGTTGTGAAGCACCTGTTTTCTGTGAATTATTTTAGGTGCAGCATCCTTGAAAGGGAAGGATGATAGCTCAACAAAGTCAAAGAGGGGAAGGAAAGTTCAGTTCAATTTTGAAGGTTAACGTTTTCTTGTTTTCCTTCAATACTTATTTTTTACCTTTATTATGGGTGATATATATGTTAGTGATAAATATGCTTATCTTCTGAAATGTTGAACAATTGTTTGGATGAGATTTAAACATACCCATTAATCCTCTCTAATTGGTGGAATTGTTATTATAGGTTCACCCGAAGCTAAAAATAATTTTTCACCAAACTCTGGTGGGAAGTTTGAAACTTTATTTCCAAAAGGTTTTGCTTACCTTTCTCTTTGCACATCTATGATTGCCTGTTTGTTTTGATTACCTTCCTCTGTGCACATCTATGATTGATTTCCTTTGAATGCGCTGTTTTTGATTGTTAAGGTGATTCAAGCAAATGGGGAAAAAGTGACAAGACATCTACTGGTGGAAAAAGTTCAATTTCTAAGGAACCACAACCACTGGAGTTCAAAATTGAGCAGGGTGGGTAATTTGAAGCATGTTTTTTGGTTTGAGGACATGATGTTTATTGCTAATTGGCTGTGTTTGATCTCTTGGTTGTTAATAATCTTGATTTTATGGTTGTATACTGTGCATGTTTTCTTGGTTTTGGAGAAAGTTATTTGTAGATCTATCTCTTAAGCTTGGGGGTGTCCATTGGTAGGTTAACACTGTACTGTTACTTGTTTTGAACGAGATATGCAGAACTTCCTGAGAATGCCAAATGCATGATGGATTGTGAGGCTGTTGATATTTTACAAGGAATCAAGGATCAGATGGTCATATTATCAAAAGATCCAGAGTTTAGACTCCCTGTGTGAGGAACAAATTTAATGCTTCTGCTATTGAATAGAAGTTCAATGCGTATTTCAAGTGTTACAATTGCCTGTTTGTTTCCAGATCATTTGACAAAGGGCTGCAGTACGCCAAAAGGGGTGGCCATTACACAAATCCTCAGCCTGTTAGACAAGTTCTTGAGTATCCTTGAACTTCATTTTTTCAGAGCATTTTTCTTTTAGTTGTTTTTCTTTTTACTTATCAAAAAATAATTAGTTTTGTATGTGTTTGTTTGTCTGTGTGTGTCCACACACACACACACACACGATTTTATATGACCTATCACTGCTTTTGATTTGGCATTTACCTCCATTAGCTGTTGAATTCTTAACTGGAATAAGGACTCTCACAAAATATGGTGTCACTGATGGCGAGGTCTCAATCTCAACCTGAGTTACTTGAATCTTAAAAGTCATGCAGCATTCTTATTGTCAATTTTTTTTTTTACCGCAGATATGCCTGATTGCCAATGTTTGTCCAGAATCTGTTGATGAAGTTTTTGCACTGGTCCCAACCTTGAAGGTATGACATGTCTGGCTTTGTAATTTTTTTGGAGAATTATATGTTAGACCGCTTACTATGCCAAGTCTTTGCTTACTATAGTATTTCTAGTTCTATGTTTGACAAATAAGGTGAAAATAGGCCAAGGTGTTGCTCTCCATAGTAATAACTGCAGACGTAAAAGACAAGAACTAATATCAGGTTGAGCCGCTAATGTTTGATAAATAAGTAGAAATAAGCCAAATTGGTGCCCAGTTTATTATGACTACAGATGCAAAACTGATTTTATTGTGCCAATTATTTGAAAGGTGAGTGCATATGACAATATGTTGATATTTCCTGACTTTGGGGCTTAATGTTCATACCATTCCCTTTTGAACAACTAATGTGCATGACGATCTTTCAGCTGTTAATTGTTATTGTCATAATATAATCGTTCTGCAACTTATGATTCAACTGTTGGGTTTCTGAACGAAATTTTATATTTTTCCTCTAGGCTAAGAGAACCAAGCTCAGCGAACCCCTCAAAGATGTGCTTAGTGAGCTAGCTAAGTTAAAAGAGTCTGGTAGCTTAGAAAGTCAAATGGAAAGGGCACAAGTTGACATCCCTGGTAAAATTTTCATTTTGCTTCTTGAACTGTGATGGCCTTATTTAGCTGTCAATTCATTCACTTAATAATCTTGGTGCAGATAATTAATGTTGGGAGCCGAGCCTGGGACTTGGTGGGATTGGCACCACAACGATGGATTAGCTTTGTGCAGACTTAGAAGACATGCAGAAGTTGCGCTATCCTTTTTGTAACATGTTGTCGTCCTTGGTATATGTATACCTTCTTTTCTTTGCTTCTCTTTTTTTGGCTTTTTTCCATTTCAATTAGAGATCCTTTCTTATGTAATTATTGTACTTAAGTGAGCAGCTTTTATCCTTGTGATTAGCTCTTCTAAATCCCCCCCCCCCCCCCCAACAAAAAAAGAAAAAAGATTGTGTATTGATTGTCAGAAATGTGGTAGATTTGGTCTCTGTTTTCTGATCATAATTATGAACAGCTGTAGCGGCAAATCAAACTTGCTGACTAAACTCAGTGGCTGTTTTATCATCTTATGGTTTAACAAAATGCGCGCAATATTTCATGTCTCAAAGTGGAGCAGACGCAAATCATGTTTTAAGTCTGAGTAGCTATTTGTGTTTTCTTGCCCACCATGATTTTGTGTTAGAGATTTGCGGATTGAGATTCCCTCTGTAGTCCTAAAATATTGACTGTCAATTTAAATGACCTCAATCCCTATGGAATTCAGAAATACCCATCAATTAAAATGATCGATCATGATTATGTCATGTCATCGACTTTTTGTGAAAACTAAAAACAATGTTTAGAACCTTGCACCTTTGCCCCTCTTTCTCCTCATGAGGTCCACCATCACTGAATATAGCTTGTTGCAGCCCACCACTTCTTTGTGTGATCAAGGGTGGTTCGACCACTCGTAAACCACCTTTTGTGGGCGGTTTAGCTATTGATAATTACTCTTTAAAATTACTTTTGTTTTTTTTTCCCCTAAGACTTGCTGTTATAATTTGAACCATTCATTTCAAATTAAGGGTAAGAAAAAAGAGGTATTACACCAATACCCTACAAATCTCAATCAACCGCTGAACTCCCCTTAATCCCCCGTCATTGGCTCCTTCGTAATACATTCTGTCGCCTAGAAACCGAAAAAAAATAATAATAAAAAAATAAAAAAATTAAAAAAAAAAAACTAGAAAAAGAAAAGTTAAGACTCCTTCAGAGTTCAGAGTGTAGGCATTTATCGCTTATCAAAATGGGATTGAACTAAAAACACATTCCAGTTGAATAGAAGATAAAAAAAAAAAAAAAGGCGTGAACACATTTGAGTCAGTGATGAAAGGTGAGTGATGCAGTGGGTTCCCCGGAGAAGGATTGAGATTCCATGCAACAATGATGGCCTTTTTGACTTTTGCTTTTGGTGTAGGCATGTGATTTGAATAGTAAAAAGCATGTAGGAACAAACAAGAGACCCTTGGGCTACCAAAAGCTTCTGTCCAGGAATCTAATGGTAATGGGGGGCGAAGAGGAATACCAAGAGGTAATAATAGAATCAGGAAAGTACCAACAGGATGATGGCTCAGAAGAAGATGATGATGACGATGACCAAGAGTTGGATAGAGAAGCAGAGAAATGGGTGAAGCACTACTCATCCAAGCAGAGAATATTGTTGGTTGGAGAGGGAGACCTGTCCTTCTCCCTATGCTTAGCCAGAGCATTTGGCTCTGCCCGCAACATGGTTGCCACTTCTCTCGATACTCAGGGTAATTACCTGCAGACCTACAATTGACGCTTTTTTTTTCTGCTTTTTTTTTTTTTAACATTTTTGAGATTTTATTAGTGGGTTTTCAGGTTTGTATATAATTATATATATAATCGTTTTTATCAATTTACTTGATATAATCCAGAGGATCTAGCGAGGAAGTACAGTTATGGGATAGGGAATGTGAGGGAGCTTGAAGAGAGGGGTTGCTTGGTATTGTATAAAGTTGATGCCCTGCAGATGAGCCAACATTTCTTCCTCAAGACTCAGAGGTTTGATAGGATCGTCTACAATTTCCCTCATGCTGGATTTCACTACCCCGAGGATAACAACTGCCAGATCAAGTTATGTTATCTTTCTCTTCTACTTCTTTTTTAAACCTTCACTTTACCATCATCTAATTTTTCATTTTATATATCATTTCTCTTTCTTTTAACACACTGCTTGGGACTTGGGAGTGTGTGTATATATACCTCTTCTTGTTTAGATGTCGATCGAGTGAAATGAATGAGGTATTGTCTTTTTGACAATAGGAAGAGTTAACTGATGAGGATTAATTGTTTAGATATTGTTGAGATTTTTAAGAAATTTTTCATTGTTGACAAGCTTGCAAAATGTATTGTGAAAATAATATATATACATCAAAACAGAAAAAGAAAAGAAAAGGAATCTCAATTCATTTTGCAAAACCATGGTACAAAGACTTCTGCGTAGAATTTCAGCAGAACCTAACATATCTTCTTATTCCCCCCCATTAATACTTCTTCTGTTGGAACGCACAATTTAAGGTTTTCATGATGCTAATGATGATGATGCTGTAAATTATGTGGATTTTGTGTTCGAAGAAGTCTGACTTGGAGTAGTTTGGGTTGATAAAATGAAAAAACACAAACTGACTTGAATTCTATGGCACTGAAATAGGTTGAACAAGATATTGGTAAAGGGTTTTTTGAAGAATGCTAAAGTTCTCTTACGGAAACAAGGAGGGGAGATTCATGTGTCACACAAGAAGGGTGACCCTTATGACAGATGGAATTTAGTGAACAAAGCAGAGAAGATTGGCCTCGTTTTGCATGAAGCTGTGCCCTTCCGCAGGGATGACTATCCAGGTTATTACAATAAGAGAGCCCATGGTAGCCTTTCCGATGCTCCATTTCTCCTTGGGGATTGCAGTACTTATAAGTTCGGGCTCTCCCCTCAGTTTGCTAATTAGAATGGCTACTAGAAATTGTACACTTGTTGACATGTTGTTGGATCATGTTTGGGACTTTTTAGAAATGTCCATGTTGATCTCTTCCTGGAGTAATCTAATGCTTGTGAAAAATTAAGGGTTGCTCCTCCTATGGAAATATTTGGTAAATCTTACCTATCACCGTGTAAATTCTTGCCTTTCTTGAGGTTTGAAATACTATATTGATTGTATGACTGTGACATCAAGTTTAGAGGGTTTTCACTAGAAATTTTGGTTTTAAAACAGTTAACTTGCTGATCTCAGTTTACTTCAGAAACAGGAAAGTATTGCATCTTGGCATTCTCAGCGAACCAACCACCTTAAGCTCATGTAGGCTTGAGACATGTTTGAACCCCATTGGTGTGTATTATTACAATATATTGTTATTTTCAATCTCTCATTCTTCAAGCATGTATTCAAGCTTGCTTAGGCTGGCCCTACGTGATTATCACTTGTTCAGATGGCCCTTTCCCCCCTTAATAATAATAATAATTTTCCCCAAACTCGTCTTTAGTTTTAGAAACTTTCCCTAAATCCATGAGCAAATACTTGGAGACCTTATTTCCCAATATGATCCCTATCTTTGATTAAGGTAAGTTGTGACCCCACTAGACCAAATAAAAAAAGTTCATCAGAATAGGTAGCACGTACGATTCCAACCCTCCATGTGATCTTTCAATATCCCAAGACCTCGTTAATTCCTTCATAGGAAGACCAACGGTAGCCTAAACAACTTTGCGCTTTCCCCGAACTGATCAGGTCATTTCCCTTCTAAAAAAAAGTCCAAGGATCCGTTCCACCTACTTGATAACATCATAACACTATAATATATACTAGCATAAAACCCGCACAATGCGCGGGTGTTTTTTGATTATATAAGCATGTTTTGATATTGTTGATATGATGTCTCTTATATTTCAATACAAATAAATCTTATATAATGCTGAACATTTGAAAAAGCACTTGAATGAAAAAATAAATAAATAAATAAATTAAAAAAAAAAAAAAAAAACCATAAACATTCAAATGAAGGATTGCTCAAGCTAAAATTTCACAAACAAAATGAGAACATATTTAGATTTTAAGCCAAACCCAAATTCTAATCGGTGTCTAGTACAAAGAATTTTCTTTTTTTTTAAAAAAAAAAAAAAATCCTTAAACATTCTTAATCAATGTAAATTTAGTTTCGAGACTTTTTCTTCCCAATGTCTTGTCTTGATGTCATTTGGGAAGCAATTGAAGCAGCATGTCATTGGTATCTAATTCTACATCTACAATTGGTGAGGAAAAAGTCTCAAAGTTTTTTTGGAACTTTTTATTCTCTGAAGTCTTGCGTTAAGTATCTTGCTTTTGTTTGCAAAGCAATTTAATAGGCATGTTATCATCATCTGATTCTACATCTTTAAGAAATAAGGAAAAAGACATTGAAGAATGTTGAGTTAAGATTTGTTCGTCTTCCGCGGGTGGTTGATTATTGAAGCTGGTAGCGTCATTAATTTCTTCAGAGTTAGACCCCTCAAGCCTTGTTATTGGAGACGTGTTGATTTATTGGAGTTTCCTGTAATTATTAAATTTCATTAGAAGATGCATCAAATTATATAGAAAAATATTGTGTAAAATAAAAAATTTAAACATATAATGAAATGTTACCGTTTGTATCTTAACATCTTGTAAAACATGTGGTTTAAAAATTCTTGAAACAATATAATTCTCCAATCATTTTTTCAAATTATAGTCATTAAGTCGCAATTAGAATATAAATTCCTTTGAAACTATTGTTTCGATTTCTTTTGGTAAGATATTGTCATCTAAATTCTGTATAAAAAAGAAAATAGCATAATGTTATTAGATGTTAGAATATGTTTTATTGTTTATTTTTCTTCTTTGTATTGTTTTTTTGTTTATTAATTTAAGAGATCATTTAAGAGACCCGTATTCAATATTTATAAACATTAATTTAAGAGATCATTTACATAAGCAAAATCAATTGCTTGTATTCAATATTAAGAAAATAGTTATATTGAAAAAATAGTAAACTCACAATATTAAAAGATTAATGCTACAAAACAGAGTAGAGTATTAATAATTATATAACACTTCAATTTATGAATTAAAATATTTATATAGCGAGAAAATATATTAAGAAAATAGTATACTCACAATATTAAGAGATTAATGCTACAAAACAAAGAAAAGAAACTAGATAAGATTTAAGAAGAAGAATGAAAATACCTCTAAGCGTATTGCAAGTTATTTCGAAAGTAAGCAAGAGCAATCACCCGTACTCAATATTCATAAACATTAATTTAAGAAATCATTTACATAAGCAAAAGAAATTACTTGTATTCAATGTTCACAAACATTAATGATACAAAGGAAATCAATTTCAGCATATTTTTTTTTATGATCAAGAGTTTTGGCTGCCAACAAATGCATATTAAAGCCAAACCGCTACATGAGGCCAAGGGAAAATTTCATTTCCAACGTAACTAATGAAACTGAACTCAAAAGATATATTTTTTTTAGGAAAAAAGAAAAAAGTGTGTGAATTTTTCATATCTATATATTGATAGCTAACAAATATCAAAAAATTATTTTTTTGTTTAACTGCAACAAACGATATAAAGTATGAGTATTGTTAATCCATATTAACAATACAAAATACAAAAGTCAAACAAAAATACACTATAATATTCTATTAGCCCACTAAAAATTCAAAAAATAAAAATAAACAACCTACAAATAAAATACAGTTGACATCAAATCACAATTTTTTGAAGAGTGTTGTGCTATTCCAATCAAAGGCATAAAACATTAGTTTAATAGATATTGATAGCTAAAAACACAAAAAAAAAATTATCTTTTTTCTTAAACTACAACAAATAGATGAGTATAAATATTGTTAATCCAGATTACCAATACAAAACACAAAAGTCAAACAATCATTAAACTGCAACAAACGGCATGAATAAGAGTATTGGTAATTCAAATTAATAATACCAAACACAAATGTCCAACAACCAAAAAAAAAAAATTGATTTCAATGATAGTGAAGTGAACAGAGAGAGACGTGATATAAAGAAAGATAAAAGTGAGAGAGAGAGAGAGAGAAAAAAAAAAAAAAGAAAAGAAAAAAAGAGATAGACAACCAGAGAAAAGTGGAGAGAAAAAGAAGGAAAGAAAAGTCGAGAGAAAAACAAAAAAGAGAGATAGATGTGGAGACAAAAGTAGAGAGAAAAAGAAGGGAAAAAAAAAAAAAAAACTAAATCGCCGGTTCACTCTTAAAAAATATGGCTTAAAAAATTGGTTTTTTACTTAAAAATTATGGGTTGAAAAGAAAGAGATAAGGCTCGAGAATAGTTAAGTCAGAATATATATGTGGTGCGTGAGTCTTGGTTTTTTTGTTTTTTTGAAGAGCGAAGGTTTCGTTTGATATTAGAAAAAAAAAATTTTAAAAAAAAAAACCATAAACATTCAAATGAAGGATTGCTTAACCCAAAATTTCACAAACAAAATGGGAACATATTCAGATTTTAAGCCAAACCCAAATTCTAATCGGTGTCTAGTACAAAGATTTAAAATCCTTAAACAATCTTAATCAATGTAAATTTTGTTTCGAAACTTTTTCTTCCTCGATGTCTTGTATTGATAAATAGCTTGATGTCGTTTGGGAAGCAATTGGAGTGGCATGTCATTGATATTTGATTCTACGTCTTCAATTGGTGAGGAAAAAGTCTCAAAGTTGTTTTGAAACTTTTTATTCTTTAAAGTCTTGCATTAAGTATCTTGCTTTCGTTTGCAAAGCAATTTAATAGGCATGGCTTCATCATCTGATTCTACATCTTTAAGAAATAAGGAAAAAGACATTGAAGAATGTTGAGTTAAGATTTGTTCGTCATTTGCGGGTGGTTGATTATTGAAGGTAGCGTCAGTAATTTCTTCAAAGTTAGACCCCTCAACCCTTGTTATTGGAGACATGTGTTGATTTACTAGAGTTTTCTGTAATTATTAAATTTCATTAGAAGATGCATCAAATTATAGAGAAAAATATTGTGTAAAATAAAAAATTTAAACAATATTGAAATGTTACCTTTTGTACCTTAACATCTTGTGAAATATGTGGTTTAAAGATTCTTGAAACAGTATAATTCTCCAATCATTTTTTCAAATTATAGTCATTAAGTCGCAATTGGAATAGAAATTCCTTTGAAACTATTGTTTCAATTTCTTTTGGTAAGATATTATAGTCCAAATTCTGTATAAAATAGAAAATAGCATAATGTTATTAGATGTTAGAATATGTTGTATTGTTTATTTTTCTTCTTTGAATTGTTTTTTTTTTTTTTTTGTTTATTAATTTAAGAGATCATTTACATAAACAAATGCAATTACTTGTATTCAATAATTGCAATAGAGCAATTACAATAACATTAATGAGACAAAGGAAATAAATTTCTAAGTAAGAGTAATCACCCGTATTCAATATTTATAAACATTAATTTAAGAGATCATTTACATAAGCAAAAGCAACTGTTTGTATTCAATATTAAGAAAATAGTTATATTGAAAAAATAGTACACTCACAATATTAAAAGATTAATGCTACAAAACAGAGTAGAGTATTAATAATTATATAACACTTCAATTTATGAATTAAAATATTTATATAGCGAGGAAATATATTAAGAAAATAGTACACTCACAATATTAAGAGATTAATGCTACAAAACAAAGTAAAGAAACTAAATAAGATTTAAGAAGAAGAATGAAAATACCTCTAAGCATATTGCAAGTTATTTCGAAAGTAACCAAGAGTAATCACCCGTACTCAATATTTATAAACATTAATTTAAGAGATCATTTTACATAAGAAAAAGAAATTATTTGTATTCACTGTTCACAAACATTAATGATACAAAGGAAATCAATTTCAGCATATTTTTTTTTTACGATCAAGAGTTTTGGCAGCCAACAAATGCATATTAAAGCCAAACCGCTACATGAGGCCAAGGGAAAACTGCATTTCCAACATAACTATTGAGACTGAACTCAAAAGATATATTTTTTTTAGGAAAAAAGAAAAAAGTGTGTGAATTTTTCATATCTATAAATTGATAGCTAACAAATATCAAAAAATTATTTTTTTGTTCAATTGCAACAAATGACATAAAGTATGAGTATTGCTAATCCAGATTAACAATACAAAATACAAAAGTCAAATAAAAATACACTATAATATTCTATTAGCCCACTAAAATTCAAAAATTAAAAATAAACGATCTACAAATAAAATACAGTTGACATCGAATCACAATTTTTTTTAAGAGTGTTGTGCTATTCCAATCAAAGGCATAAAACATTAGTTTAATAGATATTAATAGCTAAAAACACAAAAAAAAATTATCTTTTATCTTAAACTACAACAAATAGGTGGGTATAAATATTGTTAATCCAGATTACCAATACAAAACATAAAAGTCAAACAATCATTAAACTGCAACAAACGGCATGAATATGAGTATTGGTAATTCAAATTAATAATACCAAACACAAATGTCCAACAAAAAAAAAAATTGATTTCAATGATAGTGAAGTGAACAGAGAGAGACGTGGTATAAAGAGAGATAAAAGTGAGAGAGAGAAAAAAAAAAAAGAAAAAAGAAAAAGAAAGAGATAGACATG
Organism: Betula pendula; assembly: GCA_900184695.1. NCBI lineage: Eukaryota > Viridiplantae > Streptophyta > Magnoliopsida > Fagales > Betulaceae > Betula > Betula pendula. The sequence continues at coordinate 246,818 of FXXK01000084.1, read as the reverse complement.
GAGAGAAAAGTGGAGAGAAAAACAAAAAAGAGAGATAGACGTGGAGATAAAAGTGAAGAGAAAAAGAAGGGAAAAAAAAACTAAATCATCAGTTCACTTTTAAAAAATAGGAAAAAATATAAAATTGATCCTTGTGGTTGGCTAAAATTACAGATTACTCCCTGTGGTTGGCCAAAATAACAAATCACTCACTGAAACAAATTTCCATCAGTCATTTTAACAGAAACCGTTAGTTTGCCAATAAAAAATTTGCATATACAATCAAATAACCATTGGTTGGCCAAAATAACTAACGGTTTCTGTTAAAATGACTAACAGAAATTTGCTTCAGGGACTGATTTGTTATTTTGGCTAACTATAGGGACTTCTGAGTTTTTTCTAATACCACAAGGAATGATTTGTAATTTAAGCCAACCACAAGGACCAATTATACATTTTTCCCTAAAAAATATGGCTTAAAAAATCAATTTTTTGCTTAAAAATTATAGGTTGAAAAGAAAGAGATAAGGCTCGAGAATAGTTAAGTCAGAATATACGTGGTACATGAGTCTTGGTATTTTTGTTTTTTCGAAGAGCGAAGGTTTCGTTTGATATTAGAAATTTTTTTTTAAAAAAAAAGCCATAAAACATTCAAATGAAGAATTGCTCAACCCAAAATTGCACAAACAAAATGGGAACATATTCAGATTTTAAGTCAAACCCAAATTCTAATCGGTGTATAGTACAAAGAATTTTTTTAAAAAAAAAAATCCTTAAACAATCTTAATCAATGTAAATTTGGTTTCGAGACTTTTTCTTCCCCGATGTCTTGTATTGATTAGTAGCTTGACGTCGTTTGGTAAGCAATTGGAGCAGCATATCATTGGTATCTGATTCTACGTCTTCAATTGGTGAGGAAAAGGTCTCAAAGTTGTTTTGAAACTTTTTATTCTTTCAAGTTTTGCGTTAAGTATCTTGCTTTCATTTGCAAAGCAATTTAATAGGCATGTCATCATCATCTGATTCTACATCTTTAAGAAATAAGGAAAAAGACATTGAAGAATGTTGAGTTAAGATTTGTTCATCTTCTGCGGGTGGTTGATTATTGAAGGTAGCGCCATTAATTTCTTCAGAGTTAGACCCCTCCAGCCTTGTTATTGGAGACAAGTGTTGATTTTTTGGAGTTTCCTGTAATTATTAAATTTCATTAGAAGATGCATCAAATTATATAGAAAAATATTGTGTAAAATAAAAAATTTAAACATATAATGAAATGTTACCTTTTGTATATTAACATCTTGTGAAACATGTGCTTTAAAGATTCTTGAAACAATATAATTCTCCAATCATTTTTTCAAATTATAGTCATTCAGTCGCAATTGGAATATAAATTCCTTTGAAACTATTGTTTCGATTTCTTTTGATAAGATATTGTCGTCTAAATTCTGTATAAAATAAAAAATAGCATAATGTTATTTGATGTTAGAATATGTTGTATTGTTTATTTTTCTTCTTTGTATTGTTTTTTTTGTTTATTAATTTAAGAAATCATTTACATAAATAAAAGCAATTACTTGTATTCAATAATTACAATAGCGCAATTACAATAACATTAATGAGACAAAGGAAATCAATTTCTAAGCAAGAGTAATCATCCGTATTCAATATTTATAAACATTAATTTAAGAGATCATTTACATAAGCAAAAGCAATTGCTTGTATTCAATATTAAGAAAATAGTTATATTGAAAAAATAGTATACTCACAATATTAAGAGATTAATGCTACAAAACAGAGTCGAGTATTAATAATTATATAACACTTCAATTTATGAATTAAAATATTTATATAGCGAGGAAATATATTAAGAAAATAGTACACTCACAATATTAAGAGATGAATGCTACAAAACAAAGTAAAGAAACTAAGTAAGATTTAAGAAGAAGAATGAAAATACCTCTAAGCGTATTGATAAGTGCTGAATATTACACATTCAAGCCCTTTAATTCACATATGTTAATCTTTTAGTTTCATTATAATATGATGTTTTGTGTTGTTTTTGGTGTTTTTCCTTATTTTATAGGTTTTGAAAGAAAAAAAGTCAATTCCATCAACTCAGGCTTAAAACACATGAGTTGTGCAAAGTTGTTGAGAATTTGACCTTTGTGCACTATTTTGGCCATAACTCTTAGCTCAAAACTCGGATTAAGGCAAGGTCAAGTGCTTTGGAAAGATGACTCAGAGAGGAACAAATCATTAAGCTAGAGTTCTTTCATCCAAGGTACGCTCGAGCGCCCAAAATGACGCTCGAGCGTTGGCTGGTGCTCGAGCGCCATCACGCGCTGGAAGCCTCTAAAGTCGGCAGAATTGATATAATCTGACCCCAACTCGATCTTGGACTTCTTAGGGTGCACGAAATTTATTAGGGTTGTTCCTAAACTCTATAAATACTCCCCTAAGTTCTCCAAAACAAATAGACAAACTTGAAGAGAAGAATCAAAGGCTTCAAAGAAGGGTTTTTCTTAGTTCTTTGTTTCTTTTTAGTTTTTCTTTGTTATTTTCTTATGGGAATGATTTTCATCCGAATTATGTGTAGCTAATACTTTAGTTAGGGCTTGATTGAAGCTCTAATCATGTCTCTTTAAGGTTTCAATTTGTCTTGCTACAATTCATGTTTTGATGCTTAATTGATTTATCTCGGGTTTTTGTTCGTTCTTCATATGGGTTTAATGTATGGGGTTTTGATTCATCTTATGCATATAACATGTGTAGAGTGTTATCTAGGTCAATTTGAATGACCGAGTCTTGGGCCTAGTAGAGTGACNGGGAATGATTTTCATCCGAATTATGTGTAGCTAATACTTTAGTTAGGGCTTGATTGAAGCTCTAATCATGTCTCTTTAAGGTTTCAATTTGTCTTGCTACAATTCATGTTTTGATGCTTAATTGATTTATCTCGGGTTTTTGTTCGTTCTTCATATGGGTTATGTATGGGTTTGATCATCTTATGCATATAACATGTGTAGAGTGTTATCTAGGTCAATTTGAATGACCGAGTCTTGGGCCTAGTAGAGTGACAAAAGAATCAATTGTGGGTTCTTGGGATAATCAACATGAAAGACCGAAATATACACCATGTTCTAGGACTTAGTGTGTTTGTCGATCTCCATAGATTTATGTTTTCTTGAGGAACAACTTAGTATACACCCATGCTAAATCCCTCAAGAAAGAAAAGAGTTAGAATATGCACCCATGCCTAATCTCGTTGTTTAGGGAGATCAATAGCTTTTGGAGTATACACTCATGTCCTTAGGCTGACAAATATTGAGTATCTTGACATGATTGTAGCACTGTGCATATTGTTTACCTTATTTGAGTATGATTAGCAGTGGATATCGAAGCCCTAGCCTTTTATATTATTATTTCAATTCAATCATTTATTTCGTTCCATTTAATAATATCTTTTTAGGAATTGCTTTTTAAACATAGTTTACCAATCCTCGTGGGAATGATCTCATATTTGTCATCTATACTATCGTTTTGATCTTGTGCACTTGCGAGTAAAACGTGCATTTATTCGCCTATTTATTTAAGTGAATATCTGTACAACACGTATTATAAGTTATTTCGAAAGTAAGCAAGAGTAATCACTCGTAGTCAATATTTATAAACATTAATTTAAGAGATCATTTACATAAGCAAAATTAATTACTTGTATTTAATGTTCACAAACATTAATGATACAAAGGAAATCAACTTCAGCATATTTTTTTTTTACGATCAAGAGTTTTGGCAGCCAACTAATGCATATTAAAGCCAAACCGCTACAAGAGGCCAAGGGAAATTACATTTCCGACGTAACTAATGAAACTGAACTCAAACGATCTATTTTTTTTAGGAAAAAAGAAAAAAAGTGTGTGAATTTTTCATATCTATATATTGATAGCTAATAAATATCAAAAAATTATTTTTTTGTTCAATTGCAACAAACGACATAGAGTATGAGTATTGCTAATCCAGATTGACAATACAAACGTCAAAAGTCAAACAAAAATACACTATAATATTCTATTAGCCAATTAAAAATTCAAAAATTAAAAATAAACTACTTAGAAATAAAATACAGTTGACATCGAATCACAATTTTTTGAAGAAAGTTGTGCTATTCTAATTAAAGGCATAAAACATTAGTTTCATTGATATTGATAGATAAAAACACAAAAAAAAAAAATTAACTTTTTTCTTAAAGTACAACAATTGGGTGGGTATAAATATTGTTAATCCAGATTAACAATACAAAACACAAAAGTGAAACAATCATTAAACTGCAACAAACGGCATGAATAAGAGTATTGGTAATTAAAATTAATAATACAAAACACAAAAGTCCAACAAAAAAATATTGATTTCAATGATAGTGAAGTGGAGAGAGAGAGAGAGAGAGAGAAAGAGAGAGAGACGTGATGTAAAGAAAGATAAAAGTGGAGAGAGAAAAAAAAAAAGAGAAAGAGATAGATAGGGAGAGAAAAGTGGAGAGAAAAACAAAAAAGAGAGATAGATGTGGAGATAAAAGTTGAGAGAAAAATATGGGAAAAAAAAAAGAAAGAAAACTAAGTCACCAGTTCACTCTATGGCTTAAAAAATCGAATTTTTCCTTAAAAATTATGAGTTGAAAAGAAAGAGATAAGACTCGAGAATAGTTAAGTCAAAATATACGTGGTGCGTGACTCTTGGTTTTTTTGTTTTTTTGAAGAGCGAAGGTTTCATTTGATATTAGAAAAAAAAAATTTTAAAAAAACCATAAACATTCAAATGAAGGATTGCTCAACCCAAAATTTCACAAACAAAATGGGAACATATTCAGATTTTAAGCCAAACCTAAATTCTAATCAGTGTCTAGTACAAAGAATTTTTTTTTTTAAAAAAAATCCTTAAACAATCTTAATCAATGTAAATTTGGTTTTGAGACTTTTTCTTTCTTGATGTCTTGTATTAATCAATAACTTGACGTCGTTTGGAAAGCAATTGGAGCGGCATGTCATTGGTATCTGATTCTACGTCTTCAATTGGTGAGGAAAAGGTCTCAAAGTTGTTTTGAAACTTTTTATTCTTTAAAATCTTGCATTAAGTATCTTGCTTTCGTTTGTAAAGCAATTTAATAGGCATGTCATCATCATCTAATTATACATCTTTAAGAAATAAGGAAAAAGAAATTGAAGAATGTTGAGTTAAGATTTGTTTGTCTTCTACCAGTGGTTAATTATTGAAGGTAGCGTAATTAATTTCTTCAGAGTTAGACCCATCAAGCCTTGTTATTGGAGAGATGTGTTGATTTACTGGAGTTTCCTGTAATTACTAAATTTCATTAGAAGATGCATGAAATTATATAGAAAAATATTGTGTAAAATAAAAAATTTAAACATATAATGAAATGTTACCTTTTGTATCTTAATATCTTGTGAAACATGTGGTTTAAAGATTCTTGAAACATTATAATTCTCCTATCATTTTTTTTCAAATTATAGTCATTAAGTTGCAATTGGAATATAAATTCATTTGAAACTATTATTTCGATTTCTTTTGGTAAGATATTGTCGTCCAAATTCTGTATAAAATAGAAAATAACATAATGTTATTCGATGTTAGAATATGTTGTATTGTTTATTTTTCTTCTTTTTATTGTTTTTTTGTTTATTAATTTAAGAGATCATTTACATAAACAAAAGCAATTACTTATATTCAATAATTACAATAGCGGAATTACAATAACATTAATGAGACAAAGAAAATCAATTTCTAAGCAAGAGTAATCACCCGTATTCAATATTTATAAACATTAATTTAAGAGATCATTTACATAAGCAAAAACAATTGCTTGTATTCAATATTATGAAAATAGTTATATTGAAAAATAGTACACTCACAATATTAAAAGATTAATGCTACAAAAAAGAGTCAAGTATTAATAATTATATAACACTTCAATTTATGAGTTAAAATATTTATATAGCGAGGAAATATATTAAGAAAATAGTACACTCACAATATTAAGAGATTAATGCTACAAAACAAAGTAAAGAAATTAAATAAGATTTAAGAAGAAGAATGAAAATACCTCTAAGCGTATTGCAAATTATTTCGAAAGTAAGCAAGAGTAATCACCCGTATTCAATATTTATAAACATTAATTTAAGAGATCATTTACATAAGCAAAAGAAATTACTTGTATTCATTGTTTACAAACATTAATGATACAAAGGAAATCAATTGCAAATTATTTCATTCGATAACAAATACAAAATATTCAGAGAAAAGAGAAAAAGCAAAATATCATATATAAAAAAGCATTATATCAAATTTTAATTAATGCTTGCAATGCCTATATGGCCGATTCATGGTTATGAGCTTTTTTTGTTACAACCAATTATGGGTAATTAATATAGTATGTTTTTAAATTTTAAATTTTCTTTAGTAAATTCTGAAACCATAAATTTTTTTGGAATAAACTGAACAAACAAAGCCTAGTAGCATTAAGTTTGAAGTTTCGTTTTTCGTGGAACAAAGCCGTAAGCCCAATACATTTGCACTTTTATTTATTTAGTCCACTTGCTTTCTACAAAATCGAAATGATCTTACAATTATTTTTCAGTATCTCTTTTCCTTATTAATTAGTCTCTTTTCCACCAACAAATATCCAAGTATCAAATTCAACTTAGTCATGCAAGCGCAAATGTCCCTACCATTTCTCTCCCTAAGAAAGAAAAAAGAAAACCCATCTATTTGGTATCTTCTTGCAATAACAAAAATCACCAACCATGGGACCAATATTGGAACACGTGATTTCTCCAACCCATCTCTTTGATGTGCTGATATCTTACGCCTGTGCTGAGACCAATATTGGAACACATGACTATCATATGGTGGCCTTGGAATACTTGCACCAGCTCATTCACTGACCAGCATTAAATCACACTCGTCTTTCCTATATGCATGATAGCTTGGAATACTTGCACCACCCCATTCACTAAGAGTTCGAGAGAAATAGAGAACAAAACTCTGTTTTTCTCTTGGTAAAATCTATTTTCGTTGGGAGAGCGAGAGAGGGTTGGTTGGGTTCTTATAAGAGCTTCAATGGCTGCTGCTGCTTCTCCATGCCAGATTGGTAGTGAAAATAAGCACAGCTGGCTTAGCAACAGAAAGGTAAACCTTTGGTCATTCATATATGTCTGACTGAAATTAACCCATTTTCTGATATTTCAAAACTTATTAAACCCCAATTCAAGTTTCTTTAAACAACACACTTACACGACAAAACACAAATAATTAATTCAAACGCAGAGATACAAATACATAATTTAAAAGACAAATAATTGGAGAACGATGGTGATTTTTATAGAGATAGGGTGGGCAAAACCGAGTCAGAGATGGTGTGGAAAAGCGAGTCCGAGAGAGGGTGGGAGAGTGAGATCTGGTTCAAATTTGATTACTAACTTACATGACCGGTTCAGTTGAACCTATACCGGTTTAGTTTTAAAAATAACGGGTTAAAAATCCGGTTTTTAACTTAATCAATATGGTTTTGCGCTATGTGTCGCAATTCTAAGCACTTCTATGTATGATTCAGCTATTATATATATATATATTGGATGGACAAAAAGATATACAACAACGACTAGATCTTTTTAATCCTTTTGGAGTTGACATTTTTTTTTTTTATTATTATTACCAAATTCGACTAGATCTTTTTAATCCTTTTGGAGGTGACTTTTTTATTATTATTATTATTACCAAATCCCAATTTGCTTAACAAATAATCTATCTTAACAGGACGGACTTGCTAAGAAATTTTCTAGTTGACGGAGAGCAAAATATATATAGTACTGTTGTGAGGTGTATTGTATTTGGTGGAGGCTTGAGGCCCTGTTTGGTGCCATTGACTGATCTCTAGTGTAAAGGGTGTCTTGTTGTATATATATGCCGAAAGGAGACAATCGAGCAATTAAAGGTAAAAAAGTTCTCTCATCGCCCACTCAATCTATATTGAATTTTAATCTCTCACGTTGTGGATGTAAAATTCTTCCTGAGTTGCTTAAATCTGTGTTTTCCTTTTTATCTTGTGTGATTGATTGTACAACATCTATTGATTCATATATAGTAATTAATCGTTGAGATCATCATATATATATTCAATGATTTTTTAGGTGGTGAGTCGATCAATATATGGGAAACTGGCAATCAATAAGGGTGGGGCGTATTTCACCACGTACTCTTTTTCGCTATCACCGAATGTCTCTGACGTAGCACGGAGAAGAGTTTTTCCACAAAACATAAAATAAAAATAAATTTCATGTTGAACAGAGTCTCACCGTCCAACAATGGAGTTTGGTAGAGTCTCACCACTAGAAGAAAGAGGAGTCGAACCTCAAAAAGAGAAATCTCATCTCTAACAAAAGTATCTCACTCAAAAAATATAATTCTTCATTCATCCCTAAACTGTTACAAAAGAACACTTAAATAGACTTACAAAAACCCTAACCCTAATTTGACTAACTTTGGGCCAAGCCCATTATTGAATTACAAAATAACGTAAAATATAAAATAAAACTGATAACCTAAATAAAGACCCGATTATTTATTTTGCCTTCGGCATGACGCAGCACGGAGAAGAGTTTTTCCACAAAACATAAAATAAAGATAAATTTCATGTTGAACAGAGTCTCAACCGTCCAACAATGGAGTTTGGTAGAGTCTCACCACTAAAAGAAAGAGGAGTCGCACCTCAAAAAGAGAAATCTCATCTCTAACAAAAGTATCTCACTCAAAAAATATAATTCTTCATTCATCTCTAAACTGTTACAAAAGAACACTTAAATAGACTTACAAAAACCCTAACCCTAATTTGACTAACTTTGGGCCAAGCCCATTATTGAATTACAAAATAACGTAAAATATAAAATAAAACTGATAACCTAAATAAAGACCCGATTATTTATTTTGCCTTTGGCATCAGTCTCCTTCCAATTCACTAAACCAACCTCTGCTAGACGATGACAGCCAGGTATGGAGGCTACCAGTTAATAATAATATTTGTCTTGTCTGTCTTTGATCTCAACAACACAAATAGTGTTGCTAGGTAAGGAAACATTTATTTCTTTATTGTCCCATGTAGTCCATGCTGCCAAACCTTCTACTTGAAGCCAATCAAAAAAAGGAAGCAGCTTTGCAGAGAGAAATTAGTGATTTGAGTTCTGCACTCTCCAGGCTTGAATCTAAGCTCCAATTAAAGGTAGGCCGATAATTTTTGACACAACCTGCTAACTTGATATAAAATGAATACAAAATTTGTGGGTCATGATTGACTTATATACACAGTCAATCTTATACTTATATTCCAATACAACCCGAATTCGAATTGACACCCCTAATCAAAGGGGAGGGTATGCAAGTTAATTAGACTCATTATCATTCTTTGAACCATGTGATCAAAGAAAAAGTTTGCATGGTGTACTTCGGTTAATTATGTTCTCTTTGTAAATGTATTAAGCAGGAAAATTAATGAAGTTTCAAACATATACCATCGATGGCAAGATTTTCCACCAAATTCCTGAGTTTCTATTCATAATTCACTTGTTTTTAATTATAATTGTTACAGGCCACTGAAGCACAAGGGAGAAACACCAACCTTGAAGTTGAGAGAGAGGTTAATGAACTGAAGAGAGAAGTATCAAAGCTAAAATCTGAACGTCAAGTTGACAAAGCTCACAAATTTGTAAGTGGAATTTTCTTTTCAATGATCAGTATATATACTTTCTTTTTGCGTGTTATGTAATGACGGGGGGTTTTGATTTTTCCTTGTGTTATATATATATATATATATATATATATATATATATATAATTGGAAAAAACAAGAAGAGGGCATTGAGAAGGTAAAGAGAAGCCATGCTGCTTTGGAGGACAAACTTAAGAAGCTGTCACGCACTATCTGTGAGAATGAGATGAAGGCACAAGTCATGTCGGATGCAGTCATTCCTCAAATTGAGACAGCAATTTCGGAGAAAGATGTTGAGATCATACCAAGTACAGAGAACGATATTGCTGCCTGCCTTGTCGTTTTGATATTTAGTATCTATTCTCATTGGCATCAACCTCTAATTAAGGGCACTGCAGCCATTTCCTCGTCATGTGTCGATGCTTTTTACTTTCCAATAATTTTCAAAGGGTTTGTAAGAATTTTTTATTTTTTATTTTTTATTTTTTTGACATAGTCTCAAATCTCAATGTGGAGACATATATATATGCTTAATCGACAAGGTGTGAATCGTGATGTTTCTGATCTATTTTCAGTTGTCTTCCTCCTCAATTGCTTAGTAATTTCCTTTGGTTGATTCTCTCTGTCGGTAAGCATTTTGTTGAATTTCGGTTATTATGGAGTGCACAGCTTCTTAGATTTTTGTTTCTTAATCCATTTAACAGAAAATCCTAATAAGGTGAAATTGAAAATTTGCTACACTAAATTAAAAAAATTTGAATTTTAAAAAGACATTATAAAATGAGTGACAATTCAAAAAATAAGTAAAGTTATCCCAATTTTTTATTTTTTTGCTACAAATTGCCTTATTAACTTGGAATAGAGATTTGGCCAACATGCCAATTTGGGTTATGCGTTGCATTTGGGTCCTTCCAGATTTGACTTAGATTAGAGACTTGCCAATTAAATTACAACTTTTTTTTACCACTCAAATTTTTTTAACTCTACTCAAAAAATAATATAAAAAATTATATTTATATTCTAAAAAAAATTATGGAGGGGTGGCCGAGTCACCCTGTTTGATTCAGGGGTGTTTGAAACCATCCCAAATTTTTTTTTCTTCAGTTTTTTTTTTTTAGAATTTAAATATAATTTTTTATTCATTTTTAAGTTTACAAATTTCAAATATATTCACATACCCAAACATCTTTTCTAAACCATCCAAACATAAATTCAATTTTTTTTTCTTCTAAATATTCATAAAATCAACAAAAAATCGAATAAAATTAAATACCCAAACATATCCCAAAGTCTTTAATAGGCAAGCCTTTTAATGGGTAGGGACCAAACAATTTAAGTTTAGCCCAAACACAATATTCCTTTTTTAATGTGAGATTTCAAAAAACCGAGAGGGGGCATGGCCCATATATACAAGCTAGCCTCCCTCTCGCTCCGTCTCTAACTTAAAAGATTTTGGCCCTGTGATTTTGCAAAGGGTAAAAGTGCATTTATAAATAAAATCTTGTAAAATCTGGTTGAAGTAAAAAAAATTATTTAGCATAAATAATTTTTCAGAAGTATCTGGTTCTCACCACAAGAAACTAGCTTGTTGATGGTCTAAACTCGGTCTTTAAATAGACTTACAAGATAGAATATGATAACAAAAAACCCTAATGAGGTAATAGCAAAATCCTATCATGAAAAAGATAACAAAGATAATAATAATCCCTACTACTTCATCTTTGAATCAAGGGAGTCTCCCACTATTGGCCGTCTATTAAAGAATGTAACAGAGCTATAAATGAGCCCGCCTGTTCGCGAGCGCACTCGATATCCGCTTAGTTAAACTCAATCCGAGCTCGAGCTCGGTACAGTACAAACCCGCTCGTTACTGTAAAAGCCCGCTCAATTAGTTAGTGATACATACCCGACTCGCCCGACTAAGCTCGATAGAGACTCGCGAGCCTAGCTCATTAAGGCTCAAATAGACCGGCTAGTTTAAAGCTCAAATAAACTGGCTTATTATTATCATTATCATATGATTTAAGTTATCTAACATTATACTTATCACTTATGTCATATAATTATATAAACACTAGATCAAATGATAATAGGAATATGATAAAAATTTGTTAGGTTTAGTCATTATAATTTATATCATTGATTCATTTTTTTTTTTTTTGAAAATAATATCATTGATTCATTATCATTATATACTTATCATTATCATTCATATGATCTAAGTTATCGCACACTGTACTTATGCCATATAATTATATAAATACTAGATCAAATAATAATAGGAATAAGATAAAACTTTGTTAGATTTAATCATTATAATTTATATCATTGATTCATTATTATTATATACTTAACAATGCTATTAATATAGTCTCAAATTAAAGAATTAGTATTATAATGAACAATGTATATTATTAACATATATTAAACTAATATCATTAAGTTAATAAATCAATTAATTAAAATAGGTTATATGTAGGTTATAACTTAATAAATGAGCCGAACTGTCCATTTAAGGCTTGATAAGTCTTAAATGAGCATAGCTAGCCCATTTAAGACTCAAAAAGCCTTTTTATCAAACTTGGGCTCGACTCGTCAAAACCTTTTAATCGAGCTCGAGAACTCGCGAGCTTGGGCTCGAGCTCGGGTATTGTCTAACGAGCCGAGCTTGAGTTGGGATTTCTAAGCCCGGTTCGAGCTCGAGCTCGGCTCGTTTAAATATTTTCTTAAACGAGCCGAGCTGAAAATCTTAAAGCTCGACTCGCTCAACTTTATTACAGCCCTAGAAAATTGCATTAAGAAAGAATATCCAAATAACTCAAATGAGATAAGAAGATGGGGAGTCATAACAAAATATTTTTGTATATTTCAGTATATCATGAAAAGTGAATCATGAGGTCGAGATCATCAGATGTTATGCTTGTGATGTGAGGTGCAAAAGTGGCGCAATATCACATAGGTACTTGAGTATGATATTCAAGTGCAGAAGTACTCGTCTTTTTCTTTTTTCTTTTTTTGATGGGTCTTATTGATAAAGAAAAAATTATATTTAACCTCTTAATGGCTTGTTTGGGAACCAATTTTTTTTTTGTTTAACTCAATTCTTCTCAATTCTTCACAAAAGTCAACAATCTTCAACAATTCAAAATTTTTCAACCCAACTCAAATTTATTCCACCCAACTCAAAAAATAATATAAAAATTATATTTTATTTAAAAAAAAAACTGAAGGAAAAAAAAAAAAAAATTTGAGGGGTGCCGAGCCACCCCGAAAAATTTTGGGGGTGGCCGAGCACCCCCGAAGTAATTTCGGGGATGGCTTGGCCACCCCCACACGTTTGGGGGGTGGTCCGGCCACCTCCCTAGGTTGGTTCGGCCACCTTTGGGTGGTTTCGAACCAGCCCCAGCTTTTTTTTTTTTTTAATATTTTAAGAATTAAAATATAATATTTTATTATTGTTTATTATATTTTTATCAAATATATTCACCTACTCAAATATTTTTTTAAATCATCCAAACATAATTTCCCAAAATTACTTTTCTCTTGGTATTTGTAAAGTCAACAAAAAATTAAATTAAATCAAATCAAATTTAATACCCAAACGAGTCCTTAAGATACTTAAATTTTGTCCAAATTTTAAACCTAAGGATATGGTCATTCTGTCACTTTACTGACAAAGTTTAGGTTTGTTATATGTCACATATGTCTCGTTTAACACGTTACCTCACTTTAACTTGTTTTGCTGCTTTAAAAGTACATTGTATTGAGACGAAGAACGAACGACACAGAAAATGAAGAAAAAGTCTTACTTCTCAAGTTTTAAGCCAAAAAAAAAAAAAAAAAAAAAAAATTGTTATCATGAAGTTTTATTTGTTTATTTATGAGTGACATTGCATTAGAGTGTTTACATAAATGTTGATATGTTAAATAAGACATATTTAGTATATGACAATTCGTTAACTTTGAGGTAAAGTGATAAATGAACCTATTTTAAATTTGGATAAAACTTAAAAACTGTATTTTTAAAATTAAAAATTAAAGGATTAAATCTAAATAAGATGAAAACTTAAGGGCTAAATATGATTTTTTTCATCTATAAATAATTAATAAGCGAACAATTAAAATTACTTAATAATGAAGGAACAATTCATGACAATTAGAAGAAAAAAAAAAAAAAGAAAAAAAAAAGGAACAATTCATGACGAAACCCTGAGGATGTCATTGACTAGGTCACGGTGGTTGGCAGTTGGAATGTGCTAAAAATGACCTAGGTCAGTCATATGATTGAACTCTATTCCAATTAGCAGCAACTGTTGTGCAGACGTGGCAAGTTGTGATTGCACGCTTTAAGTCCTTCTCTAACTGCAAAGTGAAACGAGAACTGCATATTAAAATACTATTGGCTATCTGATTTTAATTAGGACAAACGATATGATATTAGAGTAAGATTTTATCACGAAACTATCCTCCAATGTTAATCTGGCCGTCTCAACCGGGACAATGAAATAATTATTTTTGTATTACAGATATGAACTGCACCAAACAAACAAGGAGTTCTTCTTCTTCTAATGATAATCACCATCACCATCACCATCACCATCACCATCCTTAATATACGTATAATGTACTGAATGTTAGGTGTTGGATTTGGTTTAATTAGTTTACATTACATTTGCTTTTCATCTGATGCCAATAAATTCTTGGAGAGGTCAAGTTGACTTTGTCTACTTCTTTGTAAATACTTTGAAAGTATGCTTCCCTTGTTCTCAAATTCTCATGTTCACATATTGGGCAAAGTTTATTAGGAGCTGTGTTGCCTGCACGGAAATTTCGTTGGAGGTTGCTAGTCTTTAATTGGAATCGCGTTTCTAGATGACTAAGATAGTCCAAATGAGTAGTTATCTTCGGCTATAAGTCAAGTCTCTGGCTTTCGTGGTGATTTCCATGAAAGTTAGATTCTCTAATGAAGTTCTTGAACTTTCTCTTAATTTTGGTTAGTCAGCGTTGACATTTCTATATATTTGAGTTTGTCTCTTTTGTTTTTCTTTATATAGACAACACTTGCCTCGACTTAATTCTTAAGAGTTAAGATCCCTCTGTCTTAACAGGTAACACTTTCATAAATTCTGTACTTCAATTTTATCTAGTACTGCTTGTTTTTCTCTCTCATCTTTCTTTGCTCATTGTTGTTTTGATGGAATTAGAAATTTGTTAGCGTGCCTTGTTATGCTCTTCAGCTTTCTATTTAACTTGCAGAAAATCTTGTATATATGAATGATATTGTGGGTGTTGATTTCTTTTTTGTTATGTTTCCAATACCTTTTTATGGCTTTCTGTTCTGAGAGAATTTGGAGTTTGATTGAATCAGCTTATGTTGTTTGTGATTGGCAATGCTGTATATGATCTTGTAATTTGTTTGAGCAATTGAATATCTCTTTTTTCGAAATGATAGTAGCAAGCAATGCATGTTCCCAAAAAATGCTTGCTGCTGCAGAAAATTGATCAAATAGAGATGGTCAATAACTCAATGTGCAGTTTGTGCCATAAGTAGAGGGCTTCTAGCAGCTCTGCTTGGCGGAAGAACAATATCAAACTTTTAAAGCAGTAGCAAGTTAAGACCTTACTATGGGAGGCAAGCCATCCAGAGACCACAGTCAGCGCTACAGTCACAACCATGATGGTTCTTATGCTTCTCCATCGAACCTCGGCTCTTCATCCTCTTCTTATTCTAGAAATGATTTTGATTATGAGAGAAGAAGCCAGTTGCAGTCAAGGTACCAAAGAATTGATGACAACTACCACTCATTGGAACAGGTATTTTGCTGACACTTCTCATGAAAAGAATATTTACATGCATCTCCTAAGCACATGCGTGTTATGCAGTTCCATTGATAATTGTACTAAATGCAGCAAAGATTCGGAAATGGGATCAGACTTTTATATTATTGGTCAAGGATCAAACACCTTGAGCTTCTTGGACATGAGCTAATGTAAACAACAATAACAATACGAAAAATAACTGCAATCTTGAGGCTTTCTCTTGTCGCTTTCATTCAAGTACATAAAAAATGGTCAGGGAGTTGTATTTAGCTGATATTTTTCTTAGTGTATGTTTTACATCTCATAGTCTGGTATTAATTCTTACTCTTACTAGTAATTGTGTTGATTGAGTTTACTCTTGCTGTTGGAAAGTCTGTCAGCAAGCTTGGATCCTAATACGTGAGTGTTCATTTTAGGTGACGCAAGCTCTTTACCAAGCTGGTCTCGAATCTTCCAATCTTATTGTAGGTATTGATTTCACAAAAAGCAATGAGTGGACAGGTGCACGATCCTTCCACCATAGGAGCCTGCATCATCTTGGAGATTCCCCAAATCCATATGAACAGGCAATATCAATCATTGGAAGGACACTTTCTTCTTTTGACGAGGACAACCTTATTCCTTGTTATGGGTTTGGTGATGGTCAGTATCAGTGCAACTTTTTTGTATGTGGGAACATACATCACATATATGTACTAAATCTCTCCTGTCAATGTGTTTGTTTAACGGAGCTCGAAGCGTAATAGTGTAATCTTTGTCATGCTTTTGCAGCAACTACACATCATCAAGACGTTTTTAGCTTCTATGATGATAGGCCATGTAATGGCTTTGAGGAAGTACTTTCTCGTTACAGAGAAATAGTTGCACATGTACATTTATCTGGTTGGTTAAATTATTCTCCGAACATTGGTTTTTGTTCACTTTTCATTGCAGCAATTTCTGTAGTTAAAATTGTTGTATTCTGATATGACAGGTCCAACATCTTTTGCTCCAATCATTGAAACTGCTATTGAAATTGTTAACAATAGCGTTGGTCAGTATCATGTTCTTATGATCATTGCTGATGGACAGGTTAGTCACATGACTTGTTATCTTCTTCTTCTTATCTGAATGCTGCACAATAAGTTTCTTCCCCCTGCCTAATTGGAAATATAATATCGTGGCAGATCCAGTAGAGATTTCTTTTAATCGAACTCGTAGCCAGAATTCAGAGTGTGTTTTTTTTTTTTTTTTTTCCCCTATGCCCCCTTCTGTGCTATGGTCCTCTTAACCTGATGTTCTTGATTATAACATGATATGCAAGGTTATGGCCAGAAGTCCTCAAGAGCAAAGTACCATCAATGCTATTGTAAAAGCAAGGTTGAACTATTACTTGATCACCTTTCATATGGAGTGATATGTCTCCTACAAAATCTGAAGGGCTTCTTATCCTTTTTGTAGTGAATATCCTCTGTCAATAGTTTTGGTTGGAGTTGGTGATGGACCATGGGACATGATGCACCATTTCGATGACCACATTCCATATCGAGCTTTTGATAATTTCCAGGTTAAGGAATCAAATTGGGTAACTCATGCAACCGATTTTTGTCCATGTCTAACTAGTTTTTCACTCTGTAGTTGTTTTTTTTTTTTATGCAGTTTGTAAATTTCACTGAAATCATGTCGAAGCACATCTCTGCATCCCAGAAGGAGGCAGAGTTTGCTCTGGCTGCACTAATGGAGATACCATCACAGTATAAAGCTACAATGGAGCTCCAACTTCTGGGGTATTGTCACTAGCATGCACTTTCACATATGACATATTAGTTAGGGAATGATCAAGTATTGAGAATGTTTACCTTCTTACTATCTTTCAGCCGTCAAAGAGGCACTCCTGGGAGGCCTCCCCTCCCTCCTCCAGTTGGGAACACTTCAGCGAGTTCTTATCCAAAGCATATACGACCAAGCAGCAATGAACACAGTAACAGATATGGACAAGGAAGTGGATTTGATTATGGTTCTTCTCCATATACAGAACATTCTTCACAGAATAGGGTTGGTTTCTGTTTTTTGTACGCTCTGACACACACCTGTTTGTACGTGAAATACTGAACATAACTAATAAGAAAATTTCATGTTTTCACATGCCAACTGGAGGTGATATGTTGAATCACGACCATAAGATTTCGATTAACCTCTAGATGTTAGTTCAGATTTCTTCATAGTCTTTTTTTTTTCTATGCAGAGTTGTCCTGTGTGTTTGTTGAATCAAAAAGATCTTGCACTGGGATGTGGACATCAGGTAATATAATATCAAAACCGGGATTGACATCAACATGTTTTCTGATCGGCTCTAACTTAGTTCTATATATTTGGCAGACATGCTGTGATTGTGGAAGAAATTTAACCTTCTGCCCAATTTGTCGTGCCCATATAACCACAAGGATAAAGCTGTATGAGTGATGCTGTTGTTAAGCAGCCATATATGGGACTGTATGGAATTAAGCCTGTTGGTAGGCTTCTAAACTGTTCTCTATTTATATCAGAGTAGCTACCTTGTAGCTAAATTTAAAGAACCAAATGGTCATAGGATTTTGAGTTCCTAGAGTTAATTTTTGATTGGTGGCCTTAAAAACTTCTTGTAAATGTCTTTTCTTTTTCCCTGGATCAGAAATAGTGGTTTAATATTGTAAATAGTGCTTAATCTTTCCAAGTTGATTACAAATAATTTACGAAGTCAGTTGAAACAGCGCACTTGAGTGCTGGCATGATTTGGCTCGAGTCTTTCTAAGCTCATGATAGCTCCTTGAACTTTTCATATCCTGAAGTGCTGTTCCTGTACACCTTCATGGTTAATGAGGCTCAAGTGGAATAACCAGATTCATATTCCAGTCTACCACAGAGCATCAGAAATTCCATTTTTTGGATAGAGTTTGGCTTGAAGACATTTCGATTTCTAAACATTGAACCTTAGGTTTGGTTCGCTTTAACCTCCCTAAAGAGTTGCAACCTGTGAATCAAGTACTAACAGAAAAAACCAGCAAAGAGAAATTTCCAATGATTTTGTCCCCATATGTGAAAGAGAAAGATAAATGAAGTACTGTCTAACTTAAGTGGGAATCAAAGAGGAGGAACGATGTGTTTCTACCACTTTTACAACAGCATATTGCACCATCCACGGAAGTAAATTATGGATACAGAGTTTGAACTCAATACATTTATTTTGATGCCATGTTAAATTAATAAAAAATGATGAATTTAATTATTTAATTAATATTCTAATAGGTGCTACCTTAGAGATACTTGGAACAGGAAAAGAATGCAATTGGGATTACCATATGGTGTTTCATATTGAGAGATCGATTTTCAAATGGAATTTCTGAATTGATATTGACCTTATAAAATAGTTCCAAACCAAATGAGCGCCTACTTATCATTGTACTCTCAAAGACTCGGTTATCAAGTTTTTACTTGTACCTAAATGGTAGATAAATTAACGAAAAGATACTAGATTCTGGATGCTTGCACTGTCAATAAAGTTCCAAAGAAAGAAACAAGAAATATTGTAGTCTAGTGATGTATCCAACTCATATAGCCCAACTGGTGCAAGCAAGACAGACATGTTTGGCTTATGCAGAAAAATGAAATGACCAACCAGGCAACCAGTAGAATTTTTACTCGAGTATCATATCTTCTTCTGAATCACTTTTCCTATTTTAAGTTTAAAATGATGCTGCAAGGACACCAACAAGGATGAGGATGAGGATGAGGATGAGGGTAAGGGTTTTGATTCTTACAAATTGAAATAAAAGATACAGCCAAAGCCACCTACCTAAGTCAACAATGGTAGACGCAGTTGCATTATACTGTACAGAAGCCAACGCTTCTTGAATGGACAAAGGACAATATGCCCACTTGCTATGTTTTGGATAAGCATCACATGCCAAGATCGGGAAACACTAGTATAAATAAGATGTAGGAGTGGGAAGGGATGTCATACACTATTGGTCGTTCAGTCTGAGCATGCAGAAGATGGTGAGAAAGGAAAAATTGGTTATTGCTCTTGCATGGCTCCTGGTAGTGGCATCCATGATCATGTCAGCACAGGCTATGCAAGGTGCTCGTCTGCATGCATTTGAGCATATAGTTCATCCCCAAGGTATAGTCATTAATTCTCTTTCCTCATGATTTTCAGTCAGTTTTAACCACTTCTACCATAACCGTCATGATTTTTGAAGGTTGTCGCTGCTGCTGGTTCATATGGAAGCCACTAATTCACTGTGGAAAAACATGTTGTGAAGATGGATGTTGCACTTGATGCATCATAGAAGAGTTCTACTTTGTCACTAATAGATGGTGCTGATGCTCATCAAATAAAGTGAATACACTTATGTTGGAACAGCAATGTTCAAGTGGCATAAAGTTCTAACGTTCTTATTTCTTGAATAAAGGAGGTTCTGTGTGAGCAGTTAAAGATTTGGTTTCTGTATCCAACACAACAAACCTTTACTTTTAATAGATGTCTTGAAAGAAAAGATTAATCACATTTGCATTATCACTTCAAAAAGACTAATCAAATTATAGTTAGAGCCTCTGAAATCACTTATAAAACTCGACTGGGTAAGGAATCAAGATATTGCAACTCTAATAGACTAATACATCTATTTCGAATAAAAAGAGAGGTAGTGTGGATATAAAATTAAGTATATTTAATTTAAATAATTCAATACATAAGCGTTTACTTTTTCTCTGAAATGATACAATCAGTCAATCAGATACCTGGAATGATTTTGAACCTTTCTAATGAACTATCGTATTCTATCACCTATGTTTAGCATTCATAGTTTCAGAAGAGTGAACTGTGAAAAACCCACTAAAGAAACCTCTTTTCAAATTACAAAGACCCAAAACCCCCACAGAATCAAAACCCAAGGAATGACCCACCAACAAACTGGTCGAAAACTCGATGAATTAACATCAGTGACGCCCACAAGAAACCTACAATCACCAACAGAAGGATCTAGGAATGTGACCATACCAAGCCCATCAAAGTCACAGCTCTGCGACTTTTGCATTTGCAGCTGATAGTAACTGTTGAATGCATATGAGATATTTCCCTTTGCTCCAATGCCATTACATGACCCCCCATAGTTAAGTGTGGTGCAATCTGCAACACCACAGGCAAGTTTCATGTGGTTCGTCACATCAGACAAATCTGTAGATGGATTTGCCACACACCATCTAGATGGGAGATACTGAACATTCCTTGCATTCTTTAACATTCTGTTGCCCAAACCAAGGTTTAGTGGATATCTAGCTTGGCCATCAAAGGAAAAAATACCCCAATGTCTCTCAAAGGCTCCTGGAAGTACGCTCTTTGCCCCTTCATCAAGTAGACTGAAAAGATAAATATCCATGGGAGGGACACCTGGCCTAAGTGGAGTTCCTTTGTTACTTAGAACATGATTTATGAGCCCTTGATTGAAAACCCTTGCAGCAGTGAGATTTGCACCGATGGCTCCATCTGTAGGCCAACCTACCTCCCCAATAACTATGGGCATCTGACCATATCCAATTTTGCTGAGTGCCGCAACTAAAGTGTCAAAATTTCCATCAAATGCATTGTAGTAAACATTGGGTCCATCTGTAACAGCATGAGTAGTCCCCTCAAAGAATGCATAATCTTGTGGGAAATCCGAGTTCTCGTAGAGGCTTAGAAATGGATAGATATTTACTACAAATGGGGAACCGATTGAGTTGAGGAACGACACAAGTTGAGTCATAATTTGGGCCAGTTCAGGTCGGAACGCCCCTTGAGAAGGAAGATCGGACTCATAGGCATCAGCATTGCAAGGGACCACCAACTTTACATATCCTGCAAGATTTGATTTGGCCAACGACTGTTGTAGGTTGAGCAGAGCAGGCATGACATAAGACTCATATTGACCTGAGTAACTAGAAAGGAAGGGCTCATTTCCTACTGCAACATACCTGTCATGACAAGGTAAGAACCAAATAGGTTGTTGGAAATTTGAACTCCTGATACATATAGAAATTATTGTTTTTTCCTTAGATGTGTCAGCAATTTTCTATCTATAGATACATATATAATATTACTAGCACATCTAAACTCCAAAAATGTTTTTTTAAAAATAGAGATGATAGAAATTTTGTCTTCTGGAATAATATCTGCTGTCACTTAGCTTTCATAAGGGAGCCGAGTTGTGAACTCCTATTGAAGCACTCAGGCCTATCAGGTTTCTTGATGGTGATATTTCAGAATAGGCTCCTCCATAATTAAATCAGGAAAACATGGATATACCTAACTTGAAGATTATTTATGTCAATTGCCTCTGAGAATGTTCAGATACAGCATAATTTAAATCCCTAGCTCACAAATGTGGATACATTATACAGTAAAATATATGAAAGGCTATATATTATAAGCAAATCACCATATGAGCCATTTCAAATTTCATCACCAGAGCTAAAAAGACTAAGAATACTGTAACTCAATCCCACAAGATGAAGGGCGCTACAAAAATAGCAACAGTGACGAACAAAATGTGGGAAAGGTTAATACTTTTTACTTGGTTGCTTAGAAGAAATAGGTAGGAAATAAACTGAATCTAATACTAGTAGTCTAGTATTGTGCTTTATTAAGGTGAGTGTCGATCACCCCACTTGTGGTAAGCAAAACAACAAAAGAAATAAGATTCAAAAATTTAATTTTTCATGACTTTCACTTTCCTAGCTTTTCTGGAATCTGAACAATCACACACGACCCCAAAGAAGAAAAAGAAGAAAGAAGCATAACAAGACGAGTGCGATACCTGATATCAATACCAGCTTTACCCATATATCTGGACACGTTCTGGCGAAGCCACAAATCAGAGGCGGCAGTGGATGAACTCAGGGAAGCCAGCATCTCATTGGGAATTCCAACCATGACCTGAATCCCAGACCCCATGAGAGCCTTCATAACATCTGGGTCTGCTTCAAAAAGCTTCACTTTTGGTACCTTGTTGTCCTTGAGGAGATCCACCACTGTGGAAGGATTCAGCTTGTGGAATGAAATGGTTCCCCAGTTCACTCCAATGGCTGATTCTGCCTTTAGATATGAACTTACAATGAGTATCAGAGAAAGAAGATCCGCTGCTGTGAATCTGGCTCTGGGCTCTAACATCTTTGTCTGATTCATTCATTCATATGTTAAGGTTTATCTGAAGTAGTCAGTCTCAGCAGAGTGCTTATTTCCTTTGGCCCAAATAAGAAATAAAACACTCTTTGAGAGGGGGTTTAAGTGGGTGAAGGTTCCTACTTACAAAAAAAAGTGGGTGAAGGAATTGGCAATGAAAAGAACAGTGTGGAGTGAGTAGCGTGTGTAACCACCGAAGAAGAGTAAGGTGGAAGAAACTCCTAGAGATCATCATCTCATTATTACTACCTTACTGGTATGATATATGTTCATGGCGATATTATTTTCAAAGACCAAACTACCCTCCATGGTAAGTCGGTGCCATGCCAAATGGTCCAATCACAACCCTTCTTGCCTGCGTGCTATCATCATTCTGTTGGGGTGGGGGAGAGGGAAGGGACCCTTCGCAAAATGCAATGCATACACATTTCTAGATGAATGTGCATGTGATGTGACATGGCCTTAACTACTTAAATTTACTAACAAAACAAAAAATACTTAAATTTATATAATTTGAGAATTTAAAATTTTTTAAAATTAATAAAATACATAATAATAATAATAATTAATTGGACTTGGGCAAAGATGACGGAATTTGAATAAGCCTTGCTTATAGACTGGGCGTTTTGAATTACATGCATCTACAACTTATAATTGTAAGTTACTTGTAATTTTAAGCAAACTAATTGTAGGGAAATTCGATCTCAGCTTATAATGTAAATGGCTAATTATAAAAAAAAATTTAATTTATAAAAAAATTCTGATGTGATATAAAAGTAAAAATTATTTTTATTTTTATACATTGGTTTGTGTTTTGACTTTTTTTTTGTTATTACTGTTTTTGTTTTGTGAGAAAAAAATAAAATAGAGAAATATCAAGGAAACGGTAGGCTTGTAGGAGTAACAATGAAAGGGGCCAAGGGGCATGCTGTCATTGTCCTTAGTGAGGTGAGGAATAATTTATCGGGTAGCGACCGACCTCGCTATGTGTCCATGCCTGTTTTGCTCTCTTTTGTTCTTTGGCCCATTTCAACAGTACAAAGCAGGCGCTTGCACATTTACATTATCTAGAATATTATAACGAGTTTATGCGCTTCACTAATGCGCCGTGTACATAATTTTGTAACCGCGTAGCAAAAAAAAGTGTTGAGCACTGATTGGCAACAGTTTGGGCTGATGCTACAGTGCATCAGCCCAGGACACATGAACAGTGATTTTACTGTTCATGTGGCCCCACATAAACAGTAAAATTACTGTTCATGTGTCCTTAGCTGATGCACTGTAGCATCAGCCCAGGCTGTTGTTTACATTTACTCAAAAGTGTTAGTTATAAATCTGTGCCAAGTTGTAATTGAAATTTTTTTAAAAAAATTATTTCTAAGTTTCAGTCTCATTTACGCTTTGATTTTTTTTTTAGCAGACCATAAATAAACAGTCCTTTTGACATGCACGAATGACATATAACATGCTATACCATGTCGCATGTTGGCTTTGTCTAGTACCCGTCAACACAGCTTTTTTGAGTCCTCTTGTCTCCTCTTTACAAAAAGACCGATGGAGTTCTCAAGGCACTAGTAAGTCTTGCCTTCATACCTATATATTTTCCTAGCAATCTCATCATCAAACACAGTTTGGAGCAAACATGTCCCGTTCTGGCCTCATCATATGCCAAAGCAGATTGTGCTTTTATCTTTATCTGTTTGTTACAAAATCTTGACAGATTTTAAAAGCATCCAAAGGCAGTGGTAGCAACTTGTCTAGACCGTCCCCAAATTAGGGTCCATGGATCTTCTCATGGCATGGAATGTAAACCAGATGGCTCCAATTCTAAGCCAAGTTCTTGATAGCAAAATTTTTTGTTTTACTTGACATGGCAATGGCAAGCACCAGATTCTACATAAAAGGGAAGGTTGGTTCTGTTTGCTTTTAATTCATTCATACCTTTGCTTTTAAACTTTGGGAGATTTGTAAAAGTCAGATGCATCGTTTTTGAAGGCCACATAGTAAACAAAATATGAGATTCCCTAGCATTCATAAAGCCATAAAGCATTGGGTTCTCTATCTTTACAAAAAGTGTGTGGCACAGCAATTATTAACAAAAAAAAAAAAAGATTACTGGCTATTCCTCGCAAAGAGAAGTTAATTGGTGATTCCCCAATCAAAGAAACCTAAATTCTTTTTACACTTTATCTTGTTATAGCAAAAGAGCATTTGGTTGCCAAATTGGCTTGTTTAAAACTTTAAAACAGCTCCTATGACTGCAGTTTCGGTTAAAGCGGGAGATAATGTATTAACCCCAGAACCCAACCCAAAATATCACCACCGAAAGAATAATATTTACTTCAAAAAAAATAATAATATTAAGGTTCCGTTGGTACACAGGAATAGTCCCAAGAATGAATTACTTATTTTATAGTTATGCCAACTATTACTATGAAATAGTTATTCTCCTAAAATGTGAAATAGTTATTCTTCTCATGGAGCTAAGAAATAGCTATTCTAAGAGGAATTTAACAACTATAAAAATTATTTTTCCAAAATACCTTTCTTGGTAATGATATTTGGCAATCCTCCGTCGCCCTCGATCACTAACCACATCATCTCTGGTGGCCCTCTAACGTGACCGTCTGCCACCGTCTCCTAAGGCCTTCCATTATCACTAATCATTATTTCTTACTGTCTTTGAAGGCCCTCCGCCATCACTAACCACCATCCACTACTGTTGTTATTTACCATTGTTCGTCGTCATCTTCGGCGCTTCGGCGGCCCTTGATTGTCGTATTCCACCACCTTCGATAACCCCCTCTTCCATCACCAACCACCGTCCACTATTGTCTTTGGTGACTCACCGCAGTCATCGACCACTACCGTCACCGAAGGCCCTCCACCATCATTGGCCATCATCTACCGTAGTTACCAACCATCGTCTACCACCATCTTTGACGGCCCTTCGTCGTCATTGGCCACCCCCCAATGGAGGAGACGACGAATAAGAATGATTATTTTATTGTGCCAAAAAAATAAAAAAAGAGAATAGTTTTTTATATGTTATATTTGTAAGGATATTTTTAAAATTTTCGTTGAAATTTGATTGCATTCTAGTTAGAAAATTTAGTCATTCTTATATTGTCACCAAATAAATAAATAGGAATAGTCATTCCATTCAAACTTCTTATATTTCTAAGAGCATTCCCAGCAACTTTCTTATAATTTTTCCTCAATTTAAAAAACAAAATTACTTTTTAATTCCTTGTCCAAATATACTCAATAATAGCTTTCCCTACTCTTTTCTTATACTATTAAAATATTACTTTCTACTTTTTTCTTTATTTTATTTTATTCATTTCATTTATTAAACAATATTTTCTCTCTCTCCCTCATATTTCTTTCGTCTTCTTCCCATCTTCATCAATGCATTTTCTCTTTCCTTCAATTCTCTTTCTCTCACTCACAGATTTCTTAATTTCTCCCCTTCAATCGCTCTCTCTCTCTCTTACTGCAATGAACCATTCTCAACCATGTGTTTTATGGATGATTCAAGCCCTGCACACTCAAAGGCGAGAACAAGGTAGCGATTGCTCGTCCAAATGGGTTACCACCAAATCAAGAAAAATTGTAATTATATGTATTTAATTTATACCTCAATTAGCCCTTGAACACCTTCGAAAGAAAAAAGAAGGAAAGCACCCATCTCAAGTGCCGGGGTTCCTTCCTATATTTTAATATTTCAGTCTCTCTCAATCTCGTTCTTTCTCTCTCTCGCAAACGTTGGGCAGAAGAACGATAGTGAATGAGTGTTGCTTGAGACAATGGTGATTCGAAGAAGAAGGATGAGGGTTGCAGACAATGCGTGAAGAAGAGGGACGAAAGTATATTAGGAGGCGTGAGAGGAGAGAGAGTTTCGATTTTTTTTAATTATAATAATGATCAGGTTTGCTATGGTTGAACCCTGTTAGGACAATTTTCAACTCCGACTTCACATAAACCGGACAGAGAAAATATTAAACACAAGAACTTGTCGGAGAAAATGTTAGACACAAGAACTTGTCGGGGTTGCCGGCGGGAGATAGCTTCGATACCTAAGTTAGTTTTTATCTTAGAGAGTTTCCCTGAAGGAAAAACTTAAAATAGTTTTTCAGGATTTGTTGTTACGTACCTCTATGCCGAACCTTTCCCCTCTTCTTATATAGTGGCGAAGCCCTCGGGGCTCATTTAATGAGCCTCTGCAGTGGGGCCCTAAGTTCCCCATTATCTTCTATGCCCATACGGGCCATTAATGATCTTTCCACGTGTCGCATGCATACTAATCCACGACATTTGAGTTTCTATCCGCTTGTTACGTCAATCATATCTTGAAGGGCAGGTGAACCTTGGAAACATGCGGGAGCCGCAACCAAGGCCGATTGCCTTAAATGCGAGCCATAATGGACCTTATCCTTTCTTCATCAAGGATCATTACATCCTTTATTTAGAAGCCGAATCTTGAGGGACAGAAGAACTCTCAACGCATTAACCAAACCTTATAGCGAAGGTTGGCAGATATATAGGTTTGAGCTCCTTACATACGGGCTGTCTGAAACTAAAAGGAATATGGGCCTACATCTGTCGCTCAGCCCAACCCCCAACAAACCCAACTGTAGCAAATCCAACCTTTAGGAAACTGGTTGAAAAATTGCTGTGAATCATTTGTTATGATTTTGTTGATATTTTTCTTATATTTAGAAAACAGAATGAAATATAAGGCATCTGCTGTAAATGCTCTAATAATACTCTTTCATCTTCTAGATAATCATTATTCTAGCATACTAAACATAACCTAATAATTATCTTGCAAAAAGAAAATATATGATATTTGGCGAATACTTGCCCGTAGTATTATTGATAACTAAACATATAACTATTATACACGGTCTATTAATAAAGATTCTTGCTTTAATGGTAATTGTTCATACTTTTTGATTCCTTAAAAAAAAAAAGTTCATTCTTTATGTGGCACATTGAAGGTTTAACATGCATGGAAAGATAAATGCTATATATACTTTTTAAGTGCTTATTTCTTGAGTGAGTTTCTGAGGTGGCAGTAAACATCATTGAACTTCGAATGGGTTAATTTGTATATGATATATTAATAGTAATTTTCACTGCTACATCAAAGAGTAAACAATTAAAAATATGTGTAGCACTTAAAGAAAAATAAGAAAAATTACATTTATCCCCTTATTACACTTTATTTTTAATGTGCCCCAAACTTTCAAAAAGTTGCTAAGTGAAGTGTTAAAGAAAAAAAAAATGATAAAAGTACCCTATTCTAAAATAAAAATTTTAAATATTTTTGAAAAAGAAAAAAAAAAACTCAAAAAGAGACCTGGCCGTGGGTCATTAGTTCACGAAGAATTCCCTTTTTGAAAATCCTAAAGGCATAGTTATATTTTTGTGAATAGAGCACTCTCATTGGTTTATGCATTTTTATATGCATAATAGATAATCAAAACTCACTTTTGATAAGTTAGCTAACCATTTATCAAAACTCACCTCCATCAGCTTATCTAAATTTCTTCTCCATTTTATTAAAATAATCATTTTAAAAAAAATTTATTCATTTTAAATAAAAACCCATTTCCACCAAAAACCCCAAATAAACCCATCAGCTACTTCAATTACACTGCACCAAAACAAACTGCAACACTGAATTTTTTACAACACTTCTGCAGAACCAAATGGCAAAAAAACACGATCAATCCAAAATTTTCCATCCAACCCAACATCTGCAGAACCCAGGCCAATTTCCATCCAACCTACTCTATACATTCCAGTATATACAAACAGATTACACCAAAACAAACTTTTACACTCTAGAGAAACATGATCAAACCAAGATCTTCACATGTATTCCCAGCTTTCACAAAAAAAAAATCCGTAAAATTAAACTTGAAGATTGTGTTCCTCCCAAGTCTGCTTGAGAGCTTGGATGCGAGCAATCTGCCCAAATCTGCTTGTGCAATTGTGTTCTTGCCCAAAGCTTCTCAAACCACCCACACCAATTCGGTGTTTACCCAGACAGCCCACACAAAATCAACCAAAAATTTGTTCAAGAATCAACCAAAACTCAAGA
The DNA here is from genome assembly GCA_900184695.1 of Betula pendula. Taxonomy (NCBI): domain Eukaryota; kingdom Viridiplantae; phylum Streptophyta; class Magnoliopsida; order Fagales; family Betulaceae; genus Betula; species Betula pendula. Next base: position 217,959 of record FXXK01000084.1, on the reverse strand, counting down.
AATCAACCCAAAATCAAACTCATCTCCTTTACCCAGTCGGCGACCTGCTTCTGGAAGACCTCACCATCGGCCAACAATCTCTTTCATTCTCGCCACCCAAACAACCCATGCTCTCGCCGCGCCTCCTCCATTCCGATACTTGATCTTTCGGCGGTCAACGATTCCGAGGTCCTCTTCGATGTCTAGAGCTCCGGCTTCGACTACGCTGAGTTCTTTGGGGGCTTCGACTTTGGCGACAACAAACAAATCAAAAAGACAATTGGGGGAGGATGTGTAAGAAGGGAATTGTGGTGAGCATGAGATTGTGTGACTCAATTGGGAGAGGAAGGAGTTGCGAGAGGAAGGAGATAAACGTTGAAAAATAAAAAAAACAGAGGAAGGAGATAAACGTTGAAAAATAAAAAACAGAGGAAGAAGAATAGTGTATATCCGTAGATCTGGTGAAAAAAAAAAAAGAAAGGGAGAGAGAGAGAGAGATAAACAATAAAAAAAGAGTAGATCCGTGAACAATGAAACGCCACATGGGGCGTTACACTGTTCACGGATGGATGGCAAATCTATTTTAGATTTGCTTTGCTTAATCCAATGAATGAGGTTTTTTTAAATTTGGTTATCTATTTTAGCCTAAAGAAAGATATAGCTACTCCAAATGGGAGTTTATGGGAGTATAACATATATTTTACGCGTTAGCCGTATAAAAAAAAAAATTTTATGTACAAAGGTAACTGAAAGAAGCAGATAGAATGAATAATATTATATGTAAGACTTTTATCATCTTTTTTCCATTGCCATTGATTGCAACTTTCTAAAATTTGAGTCATTATATGATTATAATATAGGGTGGCAGGAGAGAGTAAGTGTAATTTTCCCAAGGACATATCCATCAGCTGCTAGTGATTTGACGTTCTTCATCACTAGCTGATGGATATGTTCAGCCACAACAGCCCTATACTATACTAAACTAACCCTAACATAAATCAGTCCTTCTCTATTGAGACAGAATCTGCAAATTCAAATACCAGTTCTGCAGATAAGATCAAACACCAAAAGAATTCATACAAGGGAGAAGATAAAGATAACAAGATATCCATTCAAGCACAAGATCAAGATAACAATACGTTAGCTGAAGATAAGATAGTGTAATTTGAGTTTTGAATCCTGTGTAACAAATCCAAACTGTACATTTTATATATACAAACATACAGCTCCCACTGTATCGATATGGGAAGCATATTCATTTACTAGTATTCAGAAACTCTTTATTCTATTGCTTGCATTGCTACCATCAAGTCAAAACATTACCAGCAATAATCTGAAACCTGATGTCCAGTTCAAATAGCCCATAAACCCCACCACAAAGCCTGGATGAGACACTCTCTAGGAAGATGCGCGTGGTTCAATGTTTAGCTCCTGCAAAATCGGGCTGGTTAGTGACAGATCTGACCCATGCCCATTTGTGGTCTTTTATATCAACTTCATTCTTAGCCTGTGCCACCTCCTTCAATGGTATATAGGCATAGTTTCCATTTATAGGACCAGCTACAAATCCAGTGTACCCTGCCATAACCCCATGAATTGCCGAGTGTGCAAGAAGTGTACAACACAGGCTATCAGTAGCATTTGCAGGAACTGCACGTATCATGTATGTTGGATCTATGTACTTTACAGTGAACAACTCATTTGGATGGTCTCTTGCCCACCAATTCTTTAGCTCCGACCTCAACCACCCACCAACGTCTAAGAAGACGAGGTTGCCAGATTCATCCCTCTCCTCCTTCTGTGCATCAGTCCTTGGAATCATATCCTGTCCAGCCCCCTCAGCAACTACTAGTACTGCATGCCCATTCTCCTTCAGCCGCTGCTCAAGAAATTCAAACAGCCCTCCTTTTCCTTCCAAGTAAAACTCGGTCTCAGGAATCAAGCAGCAGTCCACATCGCGGCTGCTCAATGTTGCATGAAGGGCAATGTGCCCTGAGCTTCGACCCATTAGCTTCACTAGGCCTATTCCGTTAACTGCACTCTCAGCCTCCACAAGAGCTGCACTTATTGCTTGCTGTGCCATTTCTACTGCTGTCTGGAATCCAAATGATCTGTCAATGATTCCAATATCATTGTCTACGGTTTTGGGGATCCCAACAACTGCAACATTCAGTTTACGGAAACGAATTTCATCAAATATCTTCACAGCCCCACGCATCGCGCCATCTCCACCTATGATGTACACCTGTTTATATGTATGGGGGATGTGCAAATCGAGGAGCCACATTAGACTCATCCATACAATTAAAAATACTTGAGCTACATAAAATCTACCATGATTGGCAGCTGAGAATCTGCCTCAATTACAAGAATATAAAACTTATTATAATGTATGACTGTACTATTCAGAAAAAGAAGATATATAATCTTGAATCGCTAATATGAGTTGAGTAGCAAAACCCCATACAACCTGGGGAACAAACCACATGTAGGAACAAGGCTCTTTACAAATAGTAAGTAAGGGACAAACAATAAGTTGGTACAAGGAGGAAGACGTCTACAGAGGTCCTTGAATGCTTGAGGGCATTTCTTCATTATGTGAGTAGTTCAAAAGCTCAAATAAATAAGAAAAAAAGTTTACTCAAGCCCTGTAGGCTATTCCACAAAAGAAAATTCAGCATGGTGACAAAATGCCTAAATTCTCTCGTTACATACCATCATATCTAAATTTTTAACGTTGAACCCTTTAAGGTCTGTTTGTGTCCATTAACAACTAGAAAAGCAGGGGAATTTCAGAAATATGCATAGGTAAACATCAGAGGTAAGTGTGGCTTCAAAATGTCAGTCAATTTAAGTAAGACCAAGGCATTTCCCAAGGTTAAAGACGCACCATAGAAACCAAAGTTTCGTGAATTCAAAGGTTGAGGACCCCATTGATCATCATCAAATGTAAAATTAAAGCTAAGAAATTTAACATATATAATTGTGTCATGGAGGATCAGACTAGAAAGAAGACAGAAGAAAACCTGGTTATAGCCACGATCCCGGATAGAATCGACGATCTTGTGAAGATCAAAACCGCCCCTGGAGGTCTCAAGCACAGTACCACCCTTCTTGTGCAAGCTATGGACCAGCTTGGGATTCAGCTCCAGAGGCTCCGAGGCGTAAAAGCCCAGGTACCCAGCCCTCACCCCGAATATCTGACGCACCCCGTAGAGGTCCCAGAGGGCCACCACCAGCTCCCTGATGACGGTGTTGAGACCGGGGCAGAGCCCCCCGCACGTGACGATGGCAGCCCGGGTTCGAGAAGGGTCGAAGAAGACTCGTTTGCGCGGGCCGGCTTGAGGGTAGGCGACGGAGTGGGGGGGAGAGGAGAGATCGAAGAGGATGTATCGGAGGATAACGTCGGTCTGGGAGATGTAGAATCCGTCGGAAGGGTGGTAGAATGGGTTGTGGTCTAATGGGCTGGGGTGGGTTTGGAGGTCGTTGAGGAAGTCGGTGAGGTGGGGTAGTTTGACTGTAGAGAATGACAGGGTCCTGTTGGCGTTATCGGCGTCTGTGTTTGAAAGGTTGTGCTCTGTTGGGTAGTGTGCAGTGGTCAGGTCGGTGGCTTCTGGGTACGAAACGGCCATGGCTACTGTAACGTTCTTCTTCCTTTCGCAGAGAGAGTGAGAGAGGAGTTTTGAACAGCTTTGGTTACATACGTGGCCGCTTCGCATTGAGGAGTTTGTAGGAGGACGACACGTTGGGCGGCCGAGAGAGAGAGAGCGTCTGTGAAATGACGAGTCATAATTTTTTTAAGAAAGGATAAACACTCCCTCTTATCTAACACTACAAGTTATTATTAGAAGTAGATTTTAATAGTCATCTATTTAAAATATGTTGACGTTCAGGGTAGGCTCGACATTTAAGCGGGTTAGGCAGCCGTCTAAGGTTTTTAATTAATAAATATTAATAAATTTATTTTAAAAAAAATAATAAAAAGTCTTAATTATAATAAATATTTTTTAACTAAGGTCTCTAATTAATAAATATTAATAAAAATTTATTACATAAAAAAATATTTTTGATCTTAATTATAGTCAATATTTCTTAATTAAGGCCCTCAATTAATAAATGTTGATGAAGTCTTATTCCATAAAAAAATATATATATATATATAAGGCCTACTATAGTCAATATTCTTTAATTAAGACCCAAAATTATGATAAAATGTAAATAAATAATTAATGTCGTTTATGTCCCACAATAATAATCTAATAATTAATGGTAAATAATAATTATAGTCAATTTCTCTAATTAAGGCCCAAATTATTATTGGAGCCCAACGTTCACAATAAAATGGGAAGAAAAAAAATTAAATATTAAGAATATGAAAAGTTTATAAATATTTTATTTAAATTACCACGAACTTCTCTTTTTATAAGTTTTAAGAAATTACAATTACTAGACAATGATAGTTTGCAAAAAAAAAAGTCTTAATTTTGAAGGTTTTCTAAAACATGATATCTATTATGATATTAATGGTTTAGATTTATTTTTAAAATTAAAAATTTTTTAAAAAAATTTACAAATAGAAGAAAGTACTCAAATTAACACATTAAATTATATAAAAAGACTTAATTCTTTTTCTAATGCATGTATCGCTTATAAAATTTTATTGACAATACCTATTACAGTTGCTTCTGCGGAAAAAAAGTTTTTCAAAATTAAAATTGATAAAATCCTACCTAAAATCAACAATGTTACAAAAAAAAATTAAATGGATTAACCATAATATCAATTGAAAAGGAAATGTTATAAAAACATGAATATAAAACTTGAATACGTAATTTTGCATCATAAAAAGCAAGAAGAATGATTTTTAAAAATGTAATATTTAATTAATTTTTTTATTTTTATTTTTTTTTGAAAAAAACCTTATTTAAACTTCTCGTCTTACGCCCCGAAATGTATCAAGCCGGCCCTGTTGATGGTTGCCACATCAAATGAAGGAGTGAATTAATTTAGTATATAATTTTATTATGTGTTTTTTATCACGTGAGAATTTTATGAACTTATTTTTTAAAAAATATGTACTTTTCACATCTGATTCAATAAATATTTAGTTAAAGAAAATATTTTTCTATTTTAGCTAACCTTTTTTTAAAAGTATTTACATTTACCTTAGTATTTTAGTTATACACTTTCATCCTTTTATTTAAAATATTTTTTTTTATCTCTTTTTTTATTCTCAAAGAAGAAAGAATTATATATATATATATATAAATTATAGATCGTGGAGCAATAATGTTGAGTAATTAAGCAAATTTTTAATCATTTTGTTGACCTAACTGTAGCCCCAGAATTGGCTAACCCACAAATGTAAAGCATTTTTTACAACAAGACGAGCCAAAATAATTTTTTAATTATTTTATTAGGTCCAATGTATGTGCTCTAAAAATGCTCTCAAGAACATATAATAATTTAGGCCGAAACAAACAGATCATAAGTAAAAAGAAATTTCTCCCGCCAAATTTAAAAGAAATTTCTACCATGTGTGAAATGTTGACTCGATTCTGATTCCTGATCAAAGAGTTGGGCCTTGCGAGATAAAAGACCAAACGAAACCCGATTCTGAATTTCCGATATTGAACAAGATACGAAATGGGCCAATTTTTAGAAGACAAAAGAAACCATCATTTGTTGTTATTTTTATCTGTTAAGTCGGGGATTACCATGGCCCATGGGGCATGGACATAATAGTTGTGGTGGCCTTATGAGGAACAAGCCGAAGACCTAGGATTTCACCCTTTTTGCCTTTGGTAGCCAAATGTTAGTTTTTTTTTTTTTTTTTTTTGTGAGTAAAGCCAAATGTTAGTTACTTGAGTAAGGAAAGGAAATTGATGGATCTTTTAAAGACTCTTCAACTAAATTATAGTGAAAAAGGCCTAGGCGTAGTGCGGTTATGACTTATAAGTTATGGCCATAATATTTGGGATTTAGATCCTTGAATTTTATATGGAATGCGGGTTTCAAGATGACTGAACAAGTTATTGGGTGTGGGGGTATAATAGTTTTGTTCTACTCGATCACATGTACGATTTTTAAAACATATTTTGTGGGGTGCGATTTTCAAAATCATAAAAAGTTTTGACTTTTCTTACTGAATACTAATTGATTTTCATATGAGATTGTCTAAGACCCGATTCAACAAATGATATCAAAATCAAGATTATGGATTCAAGTCGCGAGAGTGTCACTCTTTTCACGTGTACGGTTTTTATAACATGTCTTCCGAGAAATTAAGAGAAGCCGGTTAGTGTGAAGTGAGAGATATGATTGTTATTTCACCTTCTTTCTTTTCTTTTTTTTGCCAATCCTACCCCTCACTTAATACTAACCAGATCCTCCCATTTAGATGGTTTTCTCTTTCCTCTTTTTTATCCTTAACATTAATTAATTTGATAAAATACTTAAATGGTATAGAAAAATAATAAAATAAAAAATAGCCATTATAAAATTTATGTAAATAGAGAAGACAAAAGTAATTTAATTTCTTAAATTTAAAGAAAGTTGAAGTGAATCGGTGTTGGAGCACTAGCAACAGCTTCCCTTAAGTCATATTCTCTTCTCTAGTGTAGGAAAAACTGTTAAAAAATTCAAAAAAAAACCTCTGCAGCAGCTTCCCAAAATTATAGAAACACCAAGGGAACCATAAGGTATTCCATTTATCCGGAGAATCAAAAGTGGTTCCTTAGCATTAATTTAATATAATTTTTTTTTTCTCCTCTATCTTTCCTCTACCATTTGTTTAAAACAATATTTAAATAGTTTATATTTCTTCTCTCTTTTTTCTAGCATTTAATTTAAAGAATATTTAAATAGTATAATGAAATGATAAAGGAAGCTGCTGTAGAGTTTATTTGAATAGAGAAGAAAAAAATAGTTTGGTTTCCTACATTAAAGAAAAATTTAAGGGAAGCTGCTGCTAGTGCTCTAAGCTTCCCTTAAACCTCATTCTATTCCCTAGTGTAGGAAAATTGTTAAAAAAAAACACAAAAAAGTCCTGCAGCAGCTTCCCTAAGTGTTCCCTAAACTATAGAAACAAGGAACCAAAAGTGGTTCCCTTAGCATTACTTTAATATAAAAAGCTTTCTCTTTCTTCTCTCTTTTCACTTAACATTTAATTTTAATAATATTTAAATAATATAGAGAAATGATAATGGAAGCTGCTGTGAAGTTTATTTAAATAGGAAAGTAAAAAGTAATTTAGTTCCTTAAACCTCATTTCCTTTAAGGGAAGTTGTTGCTAATGTTCTTAGAGCACTAGTAGTAGCTTTCCTTAAACCTCATTTCATTTCCTAATGTAGGAAAAACTGTTAAAAAAATATAAAAAAGTCTAAGCAACAGCTTCCCTAAGTGTTCCCTAAACTATAGAAACATCAAATGAACCATTTTTTGTTCCTTTCATCAATAAAACAAAAAGTGGTTCCTTTAACATTATTTTAATATAAATTTTTTTCTCTCTCCGCTCAAACTCTTATCTCTATACGTGCTCTTCCTTCCAAAACACAAAAAAACTCTCTATCTTCTCCAAAAAAGAAAAAACTTCCCTCCAAATCTCTCACTTCCAAACAAAAACTCATCTACCTTCCCTCCAATCTTTTGGGTTCCTTCCAAATCTCAAGCCTTTTCTCGATCACACTCCAAAACTCCTCCGTTCAAGCATTTTTTTTCCTGCTGTGTTCCGCCGAGAGAGAAAGGAAGAGAGAGTGAGAGAGAGATAGCAGATTCAAGAGAGGTTTTGAAGAAGATTTTTTCACAATGTAAGATCCTTTCTCATTCTTCTCATGGGTTTTCCCTTTCCCGAAAATTTCTGCATATTAATCTATTTTTTTAAGGAAAGATTTAATGGGTCAGTATGTACATGATTATTTGACGTTTTTGGTTAACGCCCACTAGTTGATTGAGCAAGATTTCCTAAAATTTTGTGAGTTTAGGCTATAGACTAAAAATTTCTTTGTAGCATTTGGGTGAAACGTGAACCTGTGGTGGGTACCATACCGAAGGAGTTTTATGTGGCTGCCATTGAGAGGGTCCTGGTACCACCCTTGAAGTGAAGGCGATTGATTTCCCCTCACCTGCAAACATTTATCATAGTTTGAATCTTCCATTGGATGTGTGTTAGATGCTTACTGGATACCAGCGTACGTTGGTACTGGACTTTAGGAATAGTTCATTGCCATTATCATGATGTTCTTCTCCTTCCTCTTCATCTTGTCATCAAATTTTTGGTCGAAGACTTGGCTTGAACTATGGAGACTATGTTTTGAAGATATATCTTGATTTTTCCTTTCAATTTTTTAAATTTGAACATGATTGGTCTTTAATGCAAGATGAGTATTCATTCGGAACCATACAAGATTTTGAAGTGGTCGTGTTGGGCAAATTGGTTTCCTATTGCCCTGACCGGTATTGGAATTTTTAAGCTTTCTTGATCAGCTATGTTTGGTCTTGTAAAACGCCCGTTTTTAAACAAAATTATGAGAAGTGTCTCTTTGAGAATGTGCTGAGAGCGTATTGCTTAAATTTGAAAAAACAATTAGACAAAAACTCAGACCTCTAATGGAAACATAAATATTGAATATCAACCAATCTGAAACTTTGTTTGTGATATGTTCTAAATTTGAGAAAACAATCAGACTATTATTCTCTTGTTGGTATATGACCAAACTAGCACTTTGCCCTTTCTATTTTATGTCTAACTTATACTATTAGTATGTAGACAGTTAGCTACTACACCAATAGTATATATAATTGGCTAGTACCATTGTCATGGTTGGAGTTGTCGCATTCATGTCTTTATGTGATTTTGATAGCTTCATGAGTGGTCGACCAACATATGTTTGAAAAGTTATTTGGTAATGTCTGAATTTTTTTGAGTATTAGATCTTTGTTATTTGAGATAGTTTTATGTATGGTAGATTGTTGGCAGATCATGCCTATTCTAGGGGAGCCTCTTGCCTCTGGTTCTAGGGCATGTTAATTTATGCCATCACTTTTCAGGATTTAATCGCTTTTCTTTAAGAATTAGAAAAATCTTTATCTTATGTTAAATTAGTTAAGTAACATTATTGTTCTTCCAAAACAGGCATCCCACAAATCTTGAAGGTTCACTCATCAATTTAGAAGGCGAAACCCAAAGTTTCTCCATGCTCTTACAAGAGGGCTTACGAGACAACAATAAAACTCTACCCCAACCTAAAATGACATCTAGTACTAAAAAATTCATTTGGGCTGGAAACTTCTGTATTGAAGAAGACATTCTACTAGTAAAAGCTTGGCTCAATATTCGCATTGATTCAATTCTAGGGAATGATAAAAAAATCCACCAAATTTTGGTATATAATTTGGAAGAACTATAATGAAAACAAGGATGAAACCACTGTTGAATGTACTGCTCATTCTTTATCAAATCGGTGGTCATCAATCCAAAAGTTCACCAACAAATTCTATGAGTACTTATCGCAAGTTGAATCAAGGAATCCTAGTGGTACTAGTGAGCAAGACAAGGTACAAATGAATTGTTACTAGTAGTGTAACAAAACCATGATTACTTTCAAGATTTTAATTAATTAATTTTTTTATGTAAATTCTTTCATATTAATGAGGCAAAGGCTATGTACCGAAAATTTCAAAACACCGGATTTCAATTTGAACATTGTTGGAACTTATTGAGGATGGTGCCGAAATGGAACTCCTATAGGGTTCAATCGAAAAAAAAATCCAAAGGTACAAGTTCTTTTCCTCAAGAGGTGATACATTTAGGGGAAGACAACAATGGTGAAAGTGCTTTTGTAGACTTGGAGAGGTCTCTAGGCAAGAAGGCCTCGAAAGAGAGAGAGAGAAAAAGAAAGAGCCAAGATTGAGGAAAGAAAGAGATTGTGATGGAGGTTTTGAGTGGATTAACAGAAGTGAAGAAGAGATCACATGAGGCGAGAAAGAAAGAGATTGATACGGCAAAGAAAAAGATAATCCGTATTCAAAAACAAAAGCTTGAGGTTGAACTTAGGAGAAAGGAAAGGGAATAGAAGAAAGAAGAAATTGAAAAACAAAAGCTTGAGATTGAACTTAAAAAAGAGGCGAGGGAACAAAAGAAAGAAGAAAGAGAAATTATGATGATGGATAGAAGCGGCATGGCTGAAATGCAACTTAAATATATTGCTTCTATCCAAATGGAAATTTTTGAGAAGCGTATGACTAAATAGTCATTGGTATTTGCCTAGTATTTATTTAAGTGAACTAATCATGTTATTTTGTATTGTGCAAGGATTTTGTTGAATTTGTTAAGTACTTTGTGATAGTAATTATATTTTTTTACAGCTTTATGAAATTTCTATAGATTAAATAGTCATGTTGCTTTATGTATTTGTTAAGTACTTTGTGTTTCAGGATGAGTGGTCAGTGGTAATTTGTGGGTTATGTTTGTTGATTAAGTGTGTTAAGTTATTATTTGTGAACATCATGTAGTTGTGGTGGGTTGGTAGGAGGGAAGGGATGGCGGGAGAAAAGAGCCTTTTGAAAATTTTTCAGTTGTTGTGTGCTCTAACCGTGTAATGTAATTATGTTGCTGTTGCTTGTTAGTGTGCTTTTCTGCTGTCTAAAAATGGGGATGTCCCATGAGCTCTGTTGATTGACTCTCTCTAGGAAATATTATTTATACATTGCTTGGACTCTTAATGGATTTAATGGAATTTATAGGTGCACCCAGTCAATTATTTATGCATTGCTTCGATAGCATTGCCCTTAGGCTAGTTTATGCTTTGAGAAAGTTTTTTCTTTGTTAGTAGTGCATCTGTTGAAGTATTTGAGACACATGGTATTATGTGATTTTTTTCGTACAGATGGTAGTATTTGAGACACTATGAATGTCTCAAGACAGATTTGATAATGACAATAATATGCTGAATACTGAAAAGAAAAAATTACAATTTGATAGACATAGTTTGATCATACAAAATTTAAAATTACAACTTCCTACGATTGGCTATGTATTTGTCATAAATGCTCAATGAGATTCAATTGGAGTTGATAATGGGTTTCTCGGTGTTTAATACGATGATAATTTTGTATGAAGTCAAGAAAATCAGCTGTATGCTCGTGTGATGGTAGTTAGAGTGAAGTGTCATTGATTTTTTCATAATTGTAGTCATCTGCATCAAGCTATAAATCTTGTTCATCTTCGACGATCATGTTATGCAATATTATGCATGCTATCATAATCTCTTTAAGTATTTTAGGTTTGTGTAAACGTGCAGGCCCACGCACAATTGCAAATCGTGCTTGAAGCATTCCAATTGCCCGCTCTACATCCTTTCTTGCGGACTCTTGAGCTGTCACAATTTTTTTTTTCTTATTTCCTTGTGGAGCATGAATTGTTTTTACGAATATTGCCCATGAAGGATATGTCATCAGCAAGATAATATTCCATTGTATAATCATGACCATGGATTGAGTAGTTGACTGGAGGAGCCCGCCCTTCAACTAGATTGGTAAATACATTAGACCGTTTTAACACATTGATGTTATTGTGAAACTCTGATAACCCAAAAAATGCATGTCATATCCAAAGATCATAGGATGTCACGGCTTCCAAAATAACAGTTGGTTCACGGATATGATCGGAATACATTTATTTTCAACCATTTGGACAATTCTTCCACTTCCAATGCATGCAATCAATGCTCCCTAGCATCCTTGAAAATTCACGGCTTGCGCCAATTGCTAGCAATTTAGCAATGTCTTCCTCATTTGGCGATCTCAAATACTTGGCAAAAAAATTGAAACTACCGCTTTAACAAATAGTTTAAAACTATCCATTGCGGTTCTTTCTCCAATCCGTAACTATTCGTCCATAAAATCTGCTGTTATTCCATAAGCGAGCATTCTAATTGCAACAATCATCTTTTGTAGGGAAGAAATCCCAATCTTTTCAGGAGCATTTCTTCTTTTGATAAAAGATGGGTTATGAGCTGTTACTGCATCATGAATGCGGATAAAAAGTTCACACCTCATACTAAACCTTCTTCGAAATTTATTGGGAGAAAATACAGGCGATTAAGCAAAATAGTCACGGAAAAGGTTTTCTTCGCCTTGCAAAGAATTTCGCCATATAGTGCGACGGGGTCCACTAGAACCAAGGCATGATCTTGATCTACTTTGGCCATTCAATCGTTCTTTTATCATAACAAAAGTTGAAATTATTTCAAACTCATCATCAGAGAAAGATTCATATAGAAGGTCATTGAGTTCAATAATATGATCCATAGAGGGAAAGTGAAGAATGAAGAATGAAGGAAAGAGAAATTTTAGATTTGAGTGGATTAAAACTAGTGAGGCAATGTTCTATTTATATTGAAAGAACCACAAAATTAGCCCTTTTTTTAATAGCCGTTGTCAACCAAAATCACTTCAATGAGAATGTTGACCCACTGCCTCATACCCACTTTGAGTGAAATCAATGCCCATATAAAAATTACAGTCGTTGGGTTAGGCAAGATCAATGCCCATAGGCCATAGAAATATAGCCGTTAAAGATAGATAACTGGCATGTGAAAGAAAAGAAAAGAAAAAATGTAAATAAAAAGAAGAGAATAGTAGATCGAATTAATGAGCAACTAGAAAGATGTTTGCACCATGCGACTGGGCAAGTGCAATGACTGACAAAAGAAAAAAAAAAAAAGAATGAAAAGAGTAAATAAACAATATTTAATTCATATAAAAAAAGATGAAGAGAAGTTGTTGTCGAGTGCATTTAAATAAGGAACTAAAAAATGGTTTGTTCCCTACTAAATTACTTTTTACTTTCCTATTTAAATAAGCTTCACAGCAGTTTCCCTTATCATTTTTCTCTATAATTTAAATATAATTAAAATTAAATGTTAAGGAAAAAGAGAAGAAAGAAAAAGCCAATTAAAAATTATTTAAAATAAATGTTAGAAGAAAGAGAGAGGAAAGAGAAAGCATTTTTTTATTAAAATAAAGACAGAGTTTTCCTCCAAACTAGGTTGGAGGAAGCTCCTCCAACCTTATCTATAAAAGTGCCATGTGTCCCTTTGCATGTGAGAAGCACATGTATTTTTTAATTGTAAGGACAAAGTTGGAATAAGCACATGTATTTTTCATAAATTTTTTACAACTTTGTCCTTACAATTAAACATGCATATACTTCTTACATGCAGAGGGACACATGGTACTTTTATAGATGAGGTTGGAGGAATTTCCTCTAACCTAGTTTGGATGAAAACTATGTCCTTAAAATAATGTTAAGGGAACCACTTTTAGTTCCTTAGAGCATTAGTAGGAGCTTCCCTTAAACTTTTTTTAATGTAGGGAACAAAATCATTTTTTAGTTCCTTATTTAAATGCACTCCACAGTAGCTTCCCTTCATCTTTCTCTATATGAATTAAATACTATTTAAATTAAATGCTAGAAGAAAGAGAGATGAAAGATAAATTATTTAAATATTGTTTTAAACAAATGGTAGAGAAGAGAGAGAGGAGAGAGAAAGTTTTTATATTAAAATAATACTAAGGGAATCATTTTTTGTTCCCTAGATGAAGGGAACCAAAAGTGGTTCCCTTGGTGTTTCTATAGTTTAGGGAACACTTAGGGAAGCTGCTGCAGAGACTTTTTTGTGTTTTTTTAACAGTTTTTCCTACACTAGGGAAGAGAATGAGATTTAAGGGAAGCTGCTGCTAATGCCTTTAGATGAAGAGAATCAAAAGTGGTTCCCTTGGTGTTTCTATTAGGTTTTAAAAAACACTTAGAGAAACTGCTGCAAAGATTTTTTTGTATTTCTTTAACGGTTTTTCGTATACTAGAGAAGGAAATGATGTTTAAAGGAAGCTGTTGCTAGTGCTATTAGAGTACTAGTAATAGCTTCCCTTAAACCCCATTCTTTTTCCTAATGTAGGAAAAACTATTAAAAAAACTCAAAAAAAAACTTCTACAGCAGCTTCCCTAAACTATAGAAACATTAAAGAGCATTAGCAGCAGCTTCCCTTAAACTTTTCTTTAATGTAGGGAACAAAACCATTTTTTAGTTCTCTATTTAAATGTACTTCACAGCAGCTTTCATTCATCTTTCTCTATATGAATTAAATACTATTTAAATTAAATGTTAGAAGAAAGAGAGAGGAAAGATAAATTATTTAAATATTGTTTTAAACAAATGGTAGAGAAGAGATAAAGGAGAGAGGAAGTTTAAAATTGTTCCCTAGATGAAGGGAACCAAAAGTGGTTCCCTTGGTGTTTCTATAGTTTAGGGAACACTTAGGGAAGCTGCTGCTAATGCCTTTAGATGAAGAGAATCAAAAGTGGTTCCCTTGGTGTTTCTATAGTTTAAAGAACACTTAGAGAAACTGCTGCAGAGATTTTTTTTGTATTTCTTTAACGGTTTTTCGTATACTAGAGAAGGAAATGATGTTTAAAGGAAGCTGTTGCTAGTGCTATTAGAGTACTAGTAATAGCTTCCCTTAAACCCCATTCTTTTTCCTAATGTAGGAAAAACTGTTAAAAAAACTCAAAAAAAAACTTCTACAACAGCTTTCCTAAACTATAGAAACATTAAAGAGCATTAGCAGCAGCTTCCCTTAAACTTTTCTTTAAAGTAGGGAACAAAACAATTTTTTAGTTCTCTATTTAAATGTACTCCACAGCAGCTTTCATTCATCTTTCTCTATATGAATTAAATACTATTTAAATTAAATGTTAGAAGAAAGAGAGAGGAAAGATAAATTATTTAAATATTGTTTTAAACAAATGGTAGAGAAGAGAGATATGAAGAAAAAGTTTTTATATTAAAATAATATTAAGGGAACAATTTTTTGTTCCCTAGATGAAGGGAACCAAAAGTGGTTCTCTTGATGTTTTTATAGTTTAGGGAACACCTAGGAAGCTGCTGCATGGACTTTTTTTGTGTTTTTTTAACAGTTTTTCCTACACTAGGGAAGAAAATAGAGTTTAAGAGAAGCTGCTGCTAATGCTCTAAGAGAACCAAAAGTTGTTCCCTTCATTTAGGGAACAAAAAATAGTTCCTTTAGTATTATTTTAATATAAAAAACTTTTTCTATTCTCTCTCTTTTCTTTATCATTTGTTTAAAATAATATTTAAATAATTTTTCTTTTTTCTCTATTTCTTCTAACATTTAATTTAAATAATATTTAAATAGTATAGAAAAATAATAAAAAAAGCTGGTGTAAAAATTATTTAAATAGAAAAGCAAAAAATAATTTAATACTTTACATTAAAAAAAAAAATTTTAAATACTACTACCAGTGCTCTCGGTGGTCTAACATGATCGTGATTCACGAGGGACGACTTGGCATGAAATAATTGAGTTGGCATTAAAGCAGGGATTAAGGAGGGAGGTGATGGATGGATGCATCAAATCATATGGCAAATACCCCCCTCCCCCCCCCCACTGGCCCACTCCGTGTGGGTGGAAACTTGCATGTCTTTTGTTCTTTCTCCGTGGCCCGTGGGTTTGGTGACCAGTCATGCCTCGTCAAACTTGGCAACCCCAAGCAGTAAAGTCTTGTAAAGTACAAGTACAATGACTGATGCTTACGGGCCTTGGCATTTCCAATCATTTTCCCGGGTGTCACGCAATAATCACTACAAACTTTTATATCCAAAGGAAAAGATATGATTAATAACGGGATCAATACAACCAGTTAAAAATTAACCTCACTACAAAAGTAATCTCAATCAACAAATGTACATTACAAAGAACCAAGCAAGACTTGAGAACATGGAACAGGATCATATATGGACAAAAACAAATTAATTGGAAGGTAGAATTAATAGACCGGAGGATATCAGTGTTTTTCACTGACTGTAGACTGTAGAGATTTAAACATAAAGCCAGGCCAGCACCCTGCATCGATCAAAAGTAGTACTTCACAGTTTACAGCCACACACAAATAACTAAAATTATGAAAACAATGCCAAATTTTAATTTTCCATGAGGTATATATACGTACCAATCCGTTGATTTATTCTACGCTCATCATCAAGTAGACAAGTATGGTATGTTATGTATCTACACATTACAAAGATGCACGTACAGGCCAATAGAAAGATGCAAATCAGACTATATAATATGATATCTGCAGAACCATGAATCATCTCTCCAACTGATCATAGAGCTTATATTTATATGGGGATCTGCATATATGCGCTCAACAACATTAATACATATTATATCTCAGTACTTTAATTAGGAAGATATGATTTAACTAACCTCAATAATTTGGTACATAATAGGTAGGTGGGACAGAGTATTTCATAGGAATGCAATTGGTATTACATTCAGATTCGTCTACTGGTTGGGGCCTGCATGACTCCCCGCATGCCAAGTAGGACGGTAGCCAACACTCTTTGGCAAGCTTCTTAGATGGCATTCAGGGAGCCAGGCAAGCATATGATCTACAGCAGACAAACACTACTACACTACTCCCTGTCCCTTACACTTTATTAATTTGACCTTCACAACCTGCAAATTAAAAGCCCATGAGCTTATGAAAGTATACATATGCATTACCAGAGCATTTATAATATTTATAGAAAAAAAAAAATAGAAGCAAAATAGATAAATTCTTCTTACCCCGGTTGGCCACTTTGGTTAATTTGAAAGGACAGACAGACTACTTGGATAATGATGTTGAAAAATCTCTGAGTTCTTCTTCACCAATAAACAACCCTATTATATTTAGGAAGCCGAAATAATATCAATAAATCGTTCCTAGGACTTGGAGAACAAACCAGCTAGAATGCAGAGAAGAACAATATCTCGGGGGGGGGGGGGGGGAGTGGAAGACTAGTTTTTGAGGGAGCCACTAGCAGGGTCTCCCTTCTCTGCCTTCCCACTGGCACTGTGTTGTTATAGACTTATAGTATACCTATATATATAGCTCTGATGGGCTTCGTTTTGATAGCTAGCTTTCTGTAGCCTTGGAGGCAAAGAGTAGTAGCGCTGGAGTGGATTCAAAGAGTCGTAGAAACAGAAAAGGAGAGGATCGAGGTAAAGACAAAAGAAACTCCATGGCTAGGAGAAAGACAGGTCCTATAGAAGGCGGCAACCAAGGCGTCTTTCTGACAAATAGTTCCATAGATAGAGCCAAAACTGCCTGGGTTTTACAGGTAGGCTTCTTTGGATTATCTTCCTTCCCCTCTTTCCCCTATCAAACTATCAGTCATTCTTTCCTTTTCACTTTGACCTCTATGTGCATATTACTGTGCATGCGTTAATCAAATTTTAAATTATACTGTTCACCAGATCAGTCTATAGAAAATAAATATTAATTTGATGGTGTACGTTAAGACGGGGCCAAAACCATTGAATAAGACAGGGGCCAGTGCTGCAGTTGCAGGGTGCGTTAGATGAGTTTGGTTCTTCAACAGCGAATTCGAAGTTCGATCAAATGTGGACAGATTCATTCATATATTTATTCGAAGAAGGTGCAATCCACACAACTCTCCTCGAACAACGTTAAGAGAAGTGGCCCATGTGGGGACTGTTTTTTCAATAACTATGACTTATAACATCAAGTTTGTGAAAAATGTTTTCTTTTTTTTCTTTTTTTCTTTTTTTTTCTTTTGTTTTTTGTAAGTTAATAATTGAATCCACTGTTTTTTTTCTTCTTTTAACAAACACGAGGTAATTAATTATTGGGTCAAAGAATTGACTAGATGTGCTAGTGGAAAGAGTCGAACTTAATACTGCTGAGAAATCATTTGTAACGTTAATTCACCCTACACTACAAACTTAATTGTTATACCTAACACCTTGATTGTGATTAATTTGTAGAGTAATTATACTCTTCAGCTTGGGCTGAATGAACAGTCATTCAGTTCAGACATTTTTTTTTTCTTTTTTTGTGGATCCCATATTATTAAAAAAATAATTTTTTATTTTTTATTTTTTTTTTATTCTCATCCAGCCTGAATTGAATGACTGTTCTTTCAGTCCAAGCTGATGGGAATCACTGCTCTAATTTGTAACGCCCATCTCATCATCATCCCAAACCCAAATTAGCACCTAAATGAAGTTACCGTATTCCATCAGTCACTCCAGAAGAGACCGATCGACAACACTCTAATAATTAAATTAGCCTTCTGCCTAATCCAGATAAATATAATATATGCAGAGTTTTTAATTTTGAGGTCTTTATTTTTTAGAGAGAGTACTATTCCTTTCTAAAATGTGGGGCTTGTTTAATATGTTGGGTTTGTTAGAATAACTTTTAGAGGTCCTTCTAGATTTTTTTTTAAAATTTTTTTTAATCAAATTGGGGCCACCTTTCATTGAGAGGTGGGCCCCAATTTGATTTAAAAAATTTTAAAAAAAAATTAGAATAATCCCCCTAGAAAGACTTTTAGAATATGCACAAGCATTTTCTTTAATATACTTTTTGAATGTTAGCTACGTGGGAGGCTAAGAACCATTTGATTGTTGCTACGTGGGTGGCTCTGAGCCAAGATTCCTTTCAATCGGGGTTTGACCCATTTCTTACTTCCCATTTCCCTCATGTGTCCATATGCACCGTACTGGTTAGGATGGGGTAATTGTACTTGGAAGACTACCACTTTTGTTACTCGTGGATTTTATTGGTATTTGGTTGGAACTTGTTTATATTTTGGGCGAATTACAGTTTCCCCCTATAAAACTACCACCAATGAGTCGTTACTTGTTCTCTGTCATAAGCTTTGATATTCCAGTGCAATAACTCAAGTCCTGTTTTGGAGTTTTGATGTCAATTAATTTGCCCCTTGTTGTTCAAATCTTGCAACCATGCATTATAAGTTGCAAATTAAGAAAAGTATATGAATTGGCTGCCTATATTACAACCATGCCTATTTTACATTCTTTAGCTATACCAATATTGTCTCTGCAATGATTTTCAAAGTCAAGCACTCTTTCCTACATTTGTTAACCTACCCAGTCAATTACAGTCTTAAGGAAAAAGAAATTAATAACATGCAGTAACTCAGTTTTAATTTGTTGCACTGTTTATGTTTAGAACTTAGAAAGGGGGCTAGCTCCGGGGATAACAACAGATAGATGATCAGTTTTTCTCTTGCCGAGAATATTGGGGTCATTGAGGTCCCCATGAGGCCTTGTTAGGATTTCCTGCTGCTATAATTTTCCTGTGCCTGATGGATTTGCTTTCGTAGGTCAGCCTGGGCCTGTCCGTGTTAATTGTTAGCCCATGTGGGCTTACATTGGGTCAATAGCCCATCCTTTAGTGGGAATAACGCTCGTCGTTACTAGAATGAAAGTGCTAATGGACTGAGGTTTAAAAGTTTTGGGTAGTGGTAATATAAAAAACAGAAAAAAGAATGCTATAAGGAAGGGGTAATGAAAGAGGGAGAATTTAAGTCTTTTTTTATTTTTTTGGGTCTTTTAAAAAATGACATGCATTTTAAAATTATTATTAAAATTGTAATAATTAATTATTAAATTTTGATACAATAATAATTTTAAAAATTACATTACTTTTATATCTAAATTCAATAATTACCTCTCAAAAAAAAAAAAAAATTGACACAAACATAAATCATCCCATCACACGAAACGGATCCGATAATGGATCCGATAATATATAATATAGATAAATGATAACACTTGGCTCAATTCCATGTTGACTTCGCTAAGTTCTAAGTCAACCAAGAGAATCTTTCTTTTTGTTCGTTCGTTTGTTTGTATTTTTGGTTAATTGTTTTATTTAGAGAGGGGCGGTAACAAAACCAATAGTTAATTTGTTTCTCCTTTCGGGTGTCGTGCAATGAACACGTGCATTTTAAGAAAAGAGGAGACCTATGGCAGAGGAGAACATCTCTGACATGATTATTTATTGAATATCTAACTTAATTAGTGTGCATTTATATCCCGCTTCTGAAAGTTGCAGGGGTGAGTGTGAAATCTAAGACAAATAAGGCTTTCGATATATGTGTACGTAGTTAATTAATGTCACTTGTAACAACTCCAAATCCTAGATTAATTAAGATCGATTTAAGTATATTGAGATTAGCATATATATATATATTAATATATAGCATACATAGAGACAGTGCATTGTGGAGATATACTGGGCGGAGAGGGAGGGCTTTGCCAATGATCACCAGCCTCGTCTAATTGGCCGCCGGCATGCAGAGAAAAGATCGATATCATATGAGTACTACTCCAGAAGAGCAACCAAATGTCAATGACGTCGACCTTTCCTGCAACGAAGATTACTGGATGAGTAGTATCAATGTTGAACAGGAGCCACAATTAGATTTGCTGCCGGTGGAGGAGCTTGACAACGAATCTGGGCTCCATATGCTCTTGTCTAAGGAACACGAGACGCATCCGAAGCTCTGTAGCTGCTATGATCTGTCTCTCATCACTTCAGCTCGTCAGGAGGCCTTGCAGTGGATCTTGGCCGTCAATTCTCACCATGATTTCTCCGCCTTCACTGCAGTTTTATCGGTTAACTATCTCGATCGTTTTCTGCTCGGCTTGCAGTTCTCGAGGGAAATGCCCATCATGAAGCCCTGGATGATGCAGCTGGCTGCAGTGGCTTGTCTTTCTTTAGCAGCCAAAGTGGCCGAAACCCACGTTCCTCTTCTCCTTGATCTACAACAAGTAATAATTACTAAATTGATCTCAAATTCGATCTATATAATATATACAGTATAGCTTTGCTTAATTAATGTTTTTCTCCATTAATTACTACTTGATTTACATGCAAGTACTTTAGCTATATATATATATATGGTTCCTGCAGGTTGAGAAATCGAGTTTTGTGTTTAGCCCAAAATCAATCCAAAAAATGGAACTTTTGGTGCTCTCTATGCTAGAATGGAAGATGAACCCGGTTATCCCACTTTCTTTCTTGAACTACATAATCAAGAAGATATCCCTGCCGGCAGATCACAAGCGTGTGGAGTTCACGGCTTTATTTGAGCATTTTTCTATTTCTTTGCTCAGTGATTTGAGACTCGTGCATTATCAGCCATCCACAGTTGCTGCAGCCCTAACGCTGCATGTCATCAAGGAAATGGATTTTGATTTCAGCAAGAATAAACTCTGTCGTCTTCTTCAATTCAACGAAGAGAAATTCGAAGCATGTTATCAGCTCATCCGGCAGGCGTCTATATCAAATGGTGGGCACAATATTGCCAATGGTCGATCATGCCCCAAATCAGGTTGCCATTAATGATCGATCAGCACTAGTATTCTTATTATGTGATCTGTTCATTGATTAACCGATCGATAACATAAAGAAGATTCATGAAAAGTAGCGTCACCTTTCTTACGATCGATGTACCTTTTCTAATGGGACAGAAAATTCCTTTTCTAATGAGAGTGAGAGAATCATTTGTAAGGTTTGTCGGATTTGTAGAATAAATGAAAAGAAAGTTTGGTTGCGTGTATTCCTATGAAATAAATTATTTTGTGTACGTAGTTGGGATAATTAATAGACATCATTTTGTAGAGGTCGCTATAAATGGTTTAAAACGCATCAAATTAATGAATCCTTAATCTATCGCTATTTTAAAAGTTTGACATATATGTCTATATATGTCTCATTGAGTTAGCACCAATTAACTATTTTGTCAAATTTTTTTTAAAAAAACTATAATATTATGTGCTGTACGTAGTTTTTTCCGCATCCAGATTTTATTCACTCTTTTTCTTGTAAAAAATTTGAGCCCAAAAAACTAGAACACATATTTACAGCAATTGAGCTGTAAGATTTTCTTCACGAATGTGCTGTTTGATTGGGTTCATGATGATCACGTCATCTGTATGACGTAGGCTTAATTAAAATTTACAAACATAATGATATATATATAACCCACATTTATTAGGACGCAAAAGTAGTTGGGATCCACATTTATTATTATTGTGAAGAAGAGTTTGTCAAAACGAAAAAGCGAAATTTCTTTTGCCAAATACGATTTGGTTTCGAAGATTTTTTTTTTTTTTTTTTTTTTTAAAGAAGAAGTTACAATTGATAATTGTTTTGGAATGTCACAAAAAAAAAAAAAAAAAATCGTTGGTAAGTTTTTAAGAAGTACTTTTAAAACAAAAAAACTGATAAAATGTTTTAAAAATAAAATAAAAAGTTGAAAAATAAAAGGTTAATGGGGTCATCATGGGACGTCTGTGAGACAGATCTAGCGGTTTTGGTGGTCCTAGGGTAGTGGGGTGTAGTTAATGCCAATGTGATTAAATTGGGGCGCCAGTATTTGATTGATATTATATATATATATAACACGTTTCAAAATTTTATTTGTTGAACCAAAGGATAGAGCATAGAGTTCATTCTTACCACCAAAATCCATTTTGCCAATTAAAAGAATTATATGGAAAATGTTATATTTTATTATTTTTATTATTTTATTATTTTTTAAAATCATCATTAAACTTGTGGTTTTCATGTATAGACACATATGAGGATCACAAATTCAATAATAATTTTGAAATATATAAGGATAAGAGAAAAATATCGATAAATATATGCTGTATCATTTTCCGAATTATATAGTAATTGCCCTTTTTCTAATAATTGCTGCACTTCACAAGTCAAATTAATTTGTTGACTTGCAGTATTTCTAGCTCGACCCCTAACTATTGGAGTTCATTTTCATATAAAACTTGAAATTAAATCTGAACGACAAGCATAAGTAGTTTTTCTAGCTAGCAATATTACGTACGTACACAAAATTAACACAAGAGATTGTTGATAGTCTTGTTGTTCCGTTCTTTCAACAAAAGTAAAACTTGTTGGCCGGATTTGCGCGATAAGTCGAACATGAAAGAAATTAAAGTGTAATTATATATATTTATTAGAATGTACGTAAATAAAGCAGACAATTATATTGATCTTGACCAAAATATAGTAGCTAGGCTAATTTAATTGGAAAAATTATTTATCATAATATAGTAAGTTTGAAAAAAAAAAAATTGAATGTTTTTAACGCCTCATTAATGGGGGTAAATCTTATAAGACTGGAGAAAGTGTGGATTTGCAATTAATTGTCCAACCCTGATTGGCTGATTCTATGATCCATATATAAAGGAGGTGGAGCTAAGAGCGATCGAGGTAATTGTGTTGGTGAAAGATGCATGCAATATATATATAGTTCCTGATGATCATCAGATGAAGATAAAGAGAGGCCACCGAATAAACAGCAGCAACATGATTACATGATAATCTTTGATGAAGGATGAAGCGCGCATGCGCAGTACTTGATCAACTCAAGATAAGATATCGACTATGGAGTTGTAATTTGTCTCAAAGTCCGAATCATAGTTTGTATCAACAACGTCGTCAGATTGTATACATATAATTCTCTGTATATAGTAATTAATTAACAGTTGTGGAATAAATAATATTCATTCACTTGCAACACACTTCAAACTTCTTAATTGTAGTAGTACTTGATTAGAATTAAGGGAATAATTAAGCTCCTAAACATTCGATCGTCTGCATGACATTAGTTACTTATTTAATTTAAATTTCTTAATTAAGAAAAGGTACGTACGTCAAACATACATATATATAAATATATATAGTAATTCCTATGATTTCATTGTTATCCATCTATTCCGAACTGAATTGAAACCTATTCAATGACAACAGCAAGCAGCATTAATTAATTTGGTTTAATGTTCTTTGATTTAATCTTAATACTGCATAGAATGATACTCCTTCCTAATCCTATGACAGATCAAGTTTTATCCGTAGAGGGACTCTTTTCCAGCCCAGGACTCTACCTCTCACCCCTATAAAAATCCTTCCTCCATGACGATGCTAATTGCCAGGCAAATTAGCAAGATGTCGTTTTCCAAGCTTTCAGTTTTCTTCCTTCTATTTTTCTTTTTTTCTCTGTTCCAAGCACCTGCTTTTGCAGACAAAAAGGCAAGCACTGCGTTAGCGTATCTCAATCTCAATCTCAATCTCAATGCATGCATGTATCTTCAATAAAAAGACCATTCATCTGTTGAACTGCGAATATCTACTTTTCATGATTTTTGCTTTCTCTGCATGCATGGTCATAGTCTCATAGAACTAATTATAATATCTTTTACTCTGATATAGTCTTATATAGTGTACTTGGGATCCCATGCACATGGTCCGGAGGTTTCTGCAGCTGATCTTGATCGGGTGACTGATTCTCATTATGACTTACTCGGATCATTCTTGGGAAGGTATGCAACTTGGTATTTTGTAACGTCTATATATGATTTTCTGCTTCTTATTCTTTCCTCTTTCTCATTAATTAATGTAAATTAATAATTTGTTTATATATAACTTTGTCAATTTCCATATATGCAGCTACCAGAGGGCCAAGGATGCAATTATCTACTCGTACAAAAGGCATATCAATGGTTTTGCTGCCCACCTTGACGAGGAAGAGGCAGCTGATATTGCAGAGCATCCAAAAGTTGTGTCAGTTTTCTTAAACCAAGGGAGAAAGTTACACACAACTCATTCGTGGGAATTCATGTTACTGGAAAAAGAGGGTGTCATTCAGCCCAGTTCCTTGTGGAAGAAGGCCAGGTTTGGTGAAGATACAATCATTGCCACTCTTGACAGTGGTACGTAATTACTCTTGCATAATTAAAGTCCTAATTAATTGGACCCTTAAATCTTTGGCTTTAATTGTATCATATTGACCCCTTACGATATGTTTTCTACAATTTTATTTAAAATCACACATTTAATTGCAAAATCGCAATGCGAAATGCCCTCTAACCCATGATATATAATAAATTTTGTTCTTTTTGGGAGAAGCTCATGGAGGGCATGCATTTATGTTTAACTCTAGCTATGATACTGATTGAAATGTGGTATTCTAGGTGTTTGGCCTAAAGCGGAGAGCTTCAGCGACGAAGGTCTTGGACCCATCCCATCAAAGTGGAAAGGATTCTGTGAAAATAACACCAGTGATGGAGTCCCCTGCAACAGGTCTGCTCTAACTACCTCATCAAGCACTTTCCTTTTCACAAAACTTGTATATATCATACAAGGATTTTTGTTTTTCTTGGTGTGGAAATTAAATGCAATTAATGCAGGAAGCTAATTGGAGCAAGATACTTCAACAAAGGGTATGCTGCGTATACTAATATTTCTGGGTCACTCAACTCTACATTTGAAACGGCAGTTGACCATGATGGTCATGGCACTCATACGCTATCCACAGCAGGCGGGAACTTCGTTGCTGGTGCAAATGTATTTGGTTTCGGCAATGGAACTGCCAAAGGTGGTTCCCCTAAAGCGCGAGTCGCTGCGTACAAGGTCTGCTGGCCAACAGCTGATGCTGATCTGGAATGCTTTGACGCTGATATAATTGCAGCCTTTGATGAGGCCATACATGATGGGGTTGATGTGCTTTCGGTGTCACTCGGAGGCGGCACCGTAGACTATCTTGAGGATGGCCTTTCAATCGGTGCATTCCATGCTTTTAAGAATGGTATTGTTGTAGTGTGCTCGGCTGGAAATAGTGGTCCATATCTTGCAACTGTCACAAATGTTTCACCTTGGATGATAACTGTTGGAGCAAGCACTTTGGATCGAGAGTTCGAAGCTTTTGTTGAACTCCGGAATGGGATGCGATTCACGGTACGTGCATCTTTAATTCCTACGTACTCTTTCTTATGAAGGATTGCTTTTACTTTTTTTATTTGTCCAGTTTTGTTTAATTAAGACTTTCTGTAATACCATTAATTACCAGGGAAAAAGCATGTCTAAACCTTTGCCAGAAGATCGATTCTACCCACTTATTAGTGCTGCACAGGCTAAAGCTGCTAATGCATCTATTGATCTGGCGTAAGAACAAATTGTTTCACTTCTTTCCTCTTTTTAAATTTCAACTAATTAAAGCATGTTTCAATTAAACTGAAGCCTTGTATTAATTGATATTCAGTTTGCTCTGTATGGAGGGAACGCTGGATCCTGAAAAGGTGAAGGGTAAAATTTTGGCCTGTCTGAGGGGGGTAACTGGAAGATTGGACAAGGGCAAACAAGCAGCTCTTGCTGGTGCAGTAGGGATGATTCTTTGCAATGCTGAGCTCGATGGTAATGAAACTGTTGCTGATCCTTACGCACTACCAGCATCACATATTGACTATGCAGATGGTGTTGCTCTCTTTGCCTACATCAATTCTACTGAGTACGTAATATCTCTCTTTCTCTTAATCTTTGTCTTAATTTGCCTACATCAATTCTACTTAATTACTCTCTCTCTAGATCTCTCTCCAAGACCAACATTTATTTTTTTAATTTACTCACTAAGTTTTTTGAATTAACAGTGATCCATTGGCATTTATAACGCCCCCAACAGCAGAACTTTACACAAAGCCTGCCCCATTCATGGCCTCATTCTCGTCCCGAGGGCCTAACATTATTACACCCGAGATTCTCAAGGTTTGGTCATGAATCGAATATTGAATTCTTTAATTTGTAATGTTTTGGGATTGATGGCGCCAAAAGGGAATTTTCATACGAACTGATTGACATTGCTGAATATATATTTTTTCTTTCTCATTTCAATCCCATTTAGTAGTCAATGCCATCATATATATCTGCAATTTGTGGTCAATATATATATATATATATATATATTTAAGTAACCGTTATTAATTTCCATTTCAAAATTTACCTTAATGTTCAGCCTGATATTACTGCTCCTGGAGTGAATATCATAGCTGCCTTCAGTGAAGCAAAAGGCGTAACAGAAGAACCTGCAGGTCCTTTTGCCATGATGTCTGGCACATCTATGGCTTGCCCTCATGTTTCTGGGGTTGCTGGTCTTCTTAAGACACTCCATCCTGACTGGAGCCCATCTGCAATAAGATCCGCAATCATGACAACTGGTAATTAAAAATTTAAAGACCCTGGCCTCCCTCCCTCTGCATTAAGAATTTTCACGTACAAAATCTTGAATTTGCCTTTTGTTTTTGTTTTAATTTCTTTTCTTACAGCAAGAACAAGGGATAACACTGTGAATCCCATGCTCGATGGATCCTTTGTGAAGGCAACTCCGTTTCATTATGGTGCTGGCCACATACGACCAAACCGTGCCATGGATCCTGGCTTGGTCTATGACTTAACCGCCGATGATTATTTGGACTTTCTTTGCTATCTCGGCTACAATCAGACCTCCATTCAACTCTTTGCGGGGGCTCCTTATAAATGTCCCAAGGTGACCACTCTTTTGGATTTCAACTATCCATCCATAACAGTCCCCGAACTCTTTGGGTCTGTTACTGTCACTCGAAAGCTGAAGAATGTCGGTTCACCTGGCACCTATGCAGCTCGTCTCCGACCACCAACTGGAATTTCAGTTCATGTTGATCCTACCATGTTGACATTTGATCAAATTGGAGAGGAGAAGAGCTTTAAGTTGACCCTGCAAGCTAATAAGGGACATGGCATGCCTAGTAACTATGTATTTGGAGGACTAACTTGGTCAGATGGCAAGCACTACGTAAGGAGTCCAATAGTAGTTGCTAATGCTGCCTCTTTTTGCAGTAATTAGCAAGATAAATTTATTAGGATTTAGCCTTTGGTTTATTGCAGTAAAAACTTCATTAGCTTGATTTGTTCTCTTCCTTTATTATTATTTTTCTCTTGTCCAATTTTTTCGCCTAGTAATGGTGATTTGATTGAGAACAGGAGATAGCATATCCTATGGCTACTTTAATAATATTTCTGTTTTTGTCAAAATGTTTACACCATTCCTTTTCTGCACCATATCTGGGATTGAAGTAATACAATATGAAACTACTACGGATTATGAGAAAAAATCTAATTAATAGAAAATGAGTAACGATACAGATTAACTTTTATGTTTATTTTGTGTTCATCAAAATTGATATGACTATTAAAATTATTATTAAATTAAAAATTAATGATAATTTATAATAAATTCAATGATAATTTTAAACTAAATATTTTATTATTACCAAACTAAGCGACAGATATGCAGATCCTTTGTAGAAAATGAGAAAAGAAGGGTGCAAGTACACATTGTGAAAATAAAAACTACATGCGATGTCAGCACATATGCGGGCTCATATAGAACAACGTCGTGCATTTTCAGTTTATAAATACTTATATTGCCAAATATTTATAATTCAATTTGTATTTTCATATTTTTACAAGTGTATTTGTTCAAAAAATAAGATTAAGGCAATCTAACAAAGTTTATAAAAAGCTTTTTTTAAAAAAAAAAAGATCCATATAATTTTTTTTTTTAAAAAAAAAGCCCGATCCGATTAAGGCAATCTAACAAAGTCTATTGTTTTAAAAAAAAGCCCAACAAAGTCCAAAACATAGAGCCCAATATGCAAAGCATATAAATAAAGATATTACCCATGCACCCCTATAGTGTGGTCTATAACTCCACCACCTGCTCGATCGGGGGTCTGAGTAAGTACCCAAACAACTCAAGCAATTGGGTTTGCATTGTCTTGCTAGGCACCTGCTCGAATAGCAAGTGGGTTTCCATTGTGAGAGGCTGTCAATTGCACCCTCAGTGCATTGGATCCCGATCCGATTTTCATTGGATATTCATATCATATGTCTCAAGAGAAGTTAGGCCTTCCTGGAAATGTAGTGTCCATAAAAGATTGAAAAAGACACAACAGAATAAGAGTGGAAAATTAAATGTGGTCATTAGGCAAAGGCTACCCTGATCCCATCCCTCCTATCAACTTGGAACCAACCCACATCACATAATACCTCTGCAGTGTCTCCCTTACAAATATTACATGTTATTACCCTTCATTTTCCAAACGGAACCAAAGCCTCAAAGGCTTCCCTCATCCCATCATCTCTCTCTAATACTTCTACAGTGTCTCCCTTACATGTTATAACGGTTTTCCCAACGGTCTTTTCATTTGCAATACAATGATTCACACCACCGTATTACCTCCTCCCATGCCGTTTCTACAACTTGACTCTGGCCGATTCTCCTCCTCCTTAGCTTCAAAACAGAGGATTCTCGCACATGGGGGCCGCCGTCGACTCAGTTCCCTGCAGGAATGCAGACCTTCCATGTTTCTCAGTACAAAGCCCGTCCTTAAAGATGGTACTCTTAGTATTAGCGGGAACGAAGCATTGACGGAAGTGCCTGACAATGTGGTAGTGACACCATTGACTGATTCTTCAGCGTTTGTGGGTGCCACTTCCACTGAGGCCAGTTCCCGACATGTTTTCAAGCTTGGAGTTATCGAGTGAGTACATATATATGCACGCTCTCCATCTTCTTAAAAACATCTTATCATTAGGGTTTTGGTGATGGAGCAAGGATTCAGGAAATTTTCTATTTTGATTTCCCATGGAAATGTCTTTTATTTCACATCCAATCATGTCATTTGGAGATCCAATTACAAGTTGAATGGAACATTGTGTTTTTGTGATGCAGGGATGTCAGATTACTGTCTCTATTTAGATTTAAAATGTGGTGGATGATACCACGAGTGGGGAATTCAGGAAGCGATATTCCTATTGAAACTCAGATGTTGCTCCTGGAAGTAAGGGAAGCACCAGAGTTTGGAGCATCTAATGAAACAACTTCTTATATCATTTTCTTGCCTGTGCTAGATGGTGATTTTAGAAGCAGCTTGCAGGGGAACTCATCAAATGAACTCCAATTCTGCGTTGAAAGTGGTAAGAGTTTAAAGCTATGCTTATGATGAAGCACTTGTGCTATACGATGTTAAATAAATAAACTTGCTGAGAAAATCTATGAGATGAGATATTGATGCTACTTGGTAATTCTGACTTATCTATCACAAGCATATTAGGCCTGAAGGTTGACATGGATGAACATTCTGTTCCTTCTAACAGGAGAAAAAAGAAAAAGGATACCCAATTTGTTCCTACTTACTCTTATTCTTGTCTGATGATTTGGACTTTCTCTGTGTTTTGACAGGTGACCCAGCTATAGTCACCTCAGAATCCCTAAAAGCAGTTTTTGTGAATTATGGAAACCATCCATTCGATCTGATCCATGAATCTA
Source organism: Betula pendula (assembly GCA_900184695.1). Classification (NCBI taxonomy): domain Eukaryota; kingdom Viridiplantae; phylum Streptophyta; class Magnoliopsida; order Fagales; family Betulaceae; genus Betula; species Betula pendula. The sequence goes on along the minus strand of FXXK01000084.1, from coordinate 187,909 downwards.
TGAAGTAGGTCAGCTCTCCGAGAATACTTTAGGTTTCAAGTTTAAGTAAATTTCCTAAATTACGTGGGGCTATGGCACTTATAACGTTAGCTTTGTAGTATGGCAACTCCTGTCTTATGTTAGCTTTGTAGAATTCAAGCAGCAGACAGAGATATAAACCATATGAGATCACCATTATTAGGCTGGCTGGCTGCTTACATTTCCACATTGTAGTTAGTAGCTGGTTACCAATTTATAGTGACTATCCTCAATACACACTTCTGATCAAATGCAGGATTTTGGAGAAGCAGCTTGGAACCTTTACACTTAGGGAAACCAAACAGGCAAGTCAGCCAGCCTATTTCGTGTAGCAGGCAATTAAATTTACTAATTTAGTCTCTGGATTTAGTCAAGTTGTGATTACAAGAAACAATACATGTTTCTTTGACGGTTTTATGATGCAGATGCCTGGAATGTTAGATTGGTTTGGTTGGTGCACCTGGGACGCCTTCTACCAAAAAGTTAATCCTCAAGGAATTAAAGATGGCCTCAAAAGGTCAATCTAGTTTCTCATACACGTTAACTTTAAATACAGAGTTTTAAAATGATCTACAAAATAAAAGCTTCTTACTTGAAGTTCCTTCATGTATGTCATGATAGTTTCACTTATATTGCTGGTTTTTGGAAACTCTTTTTTATTAATTTCCCTTCTATATCTACCAGTTTATCCGAGGGAGGCACTCCAGCAAGATTTTTGATAATAGATGATGGTTGGCAAGATACAACTAATGAATTCCAAAAAGAAGGGGAGCCATATGTTGAAGGGTCACAGTAAGTTAATCCATATTACACTTGTGCACCATAGATATGTTGAATGGCCACAGTAAGTTAATCCATATTTCACTTGTTCACGATAGTGTGCATATTTACTTCTGCTTTCCTCCAACAGGTTTGGTGGCAGATTAGTCAGCGTTGAAGAAAATAATAAGTTTCGGCGAACAGCAAATGAGGCTCAAAGTGAGGCACCAATTGGTCTAAAGGATTTTGTTTCAGACATTAAGAGGAATTTTGGCCTTAAGTAAGGTTCCAAAACTGCCTTTTAAAAAGAAAAAAATAAAATAAAATTTGCAATGGAAATCTTAGAGAACTAAGGATTGTAGCATAAGGATGTTGCAGCCTAGTTCATACTCAACTCTCCTACACACATACCAGGTGTAAAACTACCAATGTGGTGTCAATATTCAATTTCCTTCCCGACAAGTATCTTAATTTCTTCTCTTCATTCTATCTTCTGGATATTTCGTCTTCATTATCTTCTTTTGAAATTCTCAGGTACGTCTATGTATGGCATGCCCTTTTGGGATACTGGGGAGGGCTTCTTCCAAATGCTTTAGGAACCAAAAAGTATAATCCAAAATTAAGATATCCAATACAGTCTCCTGGGAATTTGGCAAACATGAGGGATTTATCTATGGATTGTATGGAGAAGTATGGCATTGGTACAATAGATCCTGCTAAGATATATCAGTTTTATGATGATCTACACAAATATCTTGTTTCACAGGATGTGGATGGGGTTAAGGTTGATGTTCAGAACATACTGGAAACTATTTCAAGTGGTCTAGGAGGTCGAGTTCCTCTTACTAGACGGTTCCAACAGGCACTTGAGGAGTCTATAGCCGCCAACTTCCAAGACAACAGCATTATCTGCTGCATGGGTCAGAGCACGGACTCCATTTACCAGTATAATACTATTGCACTAAAATGTCCTGCCAAATTTATCTTTTTCTAACAAACCAAATATGAACTCTGAAAAATGCATAAACAGATTTGAATTTCATGAATTGCAAATTGCATGGACCACATAAGAGGGAGTAGGCAAATCAGTTGATAGGCCTGTTTCAAAGGACTCCTCTCTAGCTAATTCATTTGCTACCACATTTGCTAATGCAGTTCAAAAAGAAGTGCTATTACACGAGCATCCGATGACTACTACCCAAGCAACCCAACAACACAGACACTACACATAGCTGCCGTGGCTTTCAACAGCATTTTTCTTGGTGAAGTTTTTGTGCCAGATTGGGACATGTTCTATGTATGGCATTGCCTACTCAGTATTCAAATTTTTTTTACTGCTTTATTGTCCAGTTTAAATTGAATTGTTAAAAAACTGTCAGAGCCACCACGAAGCAGCTGAGTTTCATGCAGCTGCAAGAGCTGTGGGAGGTTGCGGAGTCTATGTTAGGTAAGAAATCTTACCATGGAGATACAGAAACTTATTGATGTATACAGAGCACCTCCATATAAGAACAGTGCCTATTATGAAATGGTTTAGCAATAACGAATCTAATACATACCACAATTGATAACAGCGACAAGCCTGGCCAGCATGATTTCAAGGTACTCAAAAGGCTGGTACTTCCTGATGGGTCAGTGCTCAGAGCTAAATTTCCCGGGAGGCCAACAACTGATTGTTTATTCACCGACCCAGTTATGGACGGGAAGAGGTATTTAGCTTCCACTTTTGTATATAATCTGTGTAGTATTAGTATAGATCATTTTTCCTGACCGCCTTTCATTGGATTTATCATAGTCTTCTGAAGATCTGGAATTTGAACAAATGCACTGGAGTTTTAGGCGTCTTCAACTGCCAAGGAGCAGGAAACTGGCCTTTGCTGGAAAATATTACTCGAGAAGATCCTAGCTCTGGTGAGCTATCTGGGCCAGTCTCTCCTGCAGATATTGAGTATTTTGAAGAGGTTTCTGGGAAGCTGTGGACCGGAGATTGTGCAATATTTGCCTTCAGCACAGGTATTTTCATTTGAATACATACAGCATAAGCAATTCTCAGCTTTCTAAGATATGAGATTTCAAGCATACATGTCCGTCGCAATTTCAGGGTCTCTGCTGCGATTACCAAAGGGAGAAAAGTTTGACGTCACATTGAAAGTACTGCAATGTGATGTCTTTACAGTATCTCCTATTAAGGTTCGGCTTCTCTTACTGGGCTCAAACAATAAATATGATTTATGGGACACTTAAAGATCGTAACATAGTATCACACTCCATAACTAACGTCTATACCGTCGGCCCATTATTGACACTAACTCGATGGTAGCCTTTTCTCTTTTGGCAACTCCACTTATTTATCAATTTTTAATGACTTAACACTATATTTATACATAATATCAAGACATTTTAATCCAGCCTATAGGTCGCCCCCTCCATTACTTGACTACAAAGCCGCAACCTATTCGATCCGATACTCAATGTGATGGCTTGCTCTAATACCAAATGACAAAACTTAAGTAGTAAAACTTATCCTTGAAAACTAGCTTATAAAAGGAGGGTGCTCAAAAGCTCATATTCATAATACACATAATTAAGATTGTACTTATGTCATATGAGACACTTCAAATTGTAAAAGAGTTCTGAATTTTTTTTGGGTTTTGGGCAGGTTTACAATCAGAAGATTCAGTTTGCAGCAATTGGGTTAATGAATATGTATAACTCTGGTGGAGCTGTTGATGCAATTGACTTCTTTAGCGACTCTTCCAGCTGTGAAATACATGTGAAGGGGAGAGGAGCAGGTGAATTCGGAGCATACTCCAGCACCAAGCCCAAGTCATGTTCGGTAAACTCGAAAGTTGAGGGATTTGACTTCAGAGACGAAGACAATCTTTTGACACTAATACTTCATCACCCAACTAGTTCTTGGGACATTGTTATATGTTATTGAGGCCTTCATTTTTTTTAGCCAGGCCTTCATTTATATGTGATACAGAAATCATATATTCTTTAAAATAATAATAATAATAATAAGTGAACGAATTCAGAAACGAAAATGTGACAGAATTCTGACATTCACAAGAGCAGCCAGTAGCGAGTATCTGCAATTTCAGCAGCCACAGGCAAATTCTGGAATTTTAACAATCATTTAGCCATTTAGTAAGGTACATTTATACATATAGAAGCTGAGTTTTGAATCCACAATCGTATCTCTCATAATTTTCTTACAAGAAAAAACAAAACACCATTGGAGATAGAACTCACTAATCTCCATTTGGACTTTTTATTTATTTGTTGTTGCTAGTTAACTTACCTTGTGTATTATGAAGTTGTAAGCATTGATAAGATCCACAGGGACAGAGCTAGTATTATTGTTCTAACGACGTGTTCTTGCCTCTTGGGGTGCTAAATTCGTTCTCATGTATGTTGTCACTCAATCACTAAATGAGTTATTGTATAGTCTTTTAGGGTATGTTTGGTATGAAGAATATTTATTTTTTAAAATAGCATTTATTAAGAATAGAAGAAGTCGAATAAAATAGCCTTGGTATTAAAGTATACATCATATATATATATATATATATATATATATATGCCGAGTTTTGCATTAGACAGTGCCTAGAATTGCGACACGTGGCATACTTAGAATTTTGACATGTGGCATGAATTATTTTTAAAAGCTTTTTGACTTCTGAGTTATCACTTACGATTGTATTTATTGCACGCATTAATTCTAAAAAAATTAGTCATATTAATAATTAATCATATCTAATCTAATATGTCTTTTGGTTTTTAAAAATTGTCATATCTTTTCATTTTAAAACGTTCTTTTAAGTGAAATTATAAGTGTGTTTAAATGAGACAATTAAAACAGGGGGTTTAATTATTTTAAATGTTCTTTTTGATTTTTTCCTTTTTTTTCCTTATTATAATCCAGCTAGCCTCTTGATCTTCAAGATTGAGGCTTTATTAAGAATCAAAACCAAATTAGAGTAAACACACGTCTCTCTTTCTCTCTCTCTTTTGTTCGTTTTACTTCATTTTTTTGACAAACCAAGTGGAGAGATGAGTCGAATGGTTGTTTTTTTTTTTTTTTTTTTGGCATTCTTTTTTGTTCTTATTTTTGTTATTTCTATACTTAAAGAATTTTATTCCGTACGATTTATATATTATTTTTATTGAAATTGCTTTTTTTTTTTTTTTTTTTTGTAATTTTACACTGAATTCAGCGAAACAATGATGAGAAAAAAATTTCAACTGTTGTTTTTTATACGAAGTATGACGATTTTTTAATTACTTTATTGTTTATTGAGTTTCTTCTTTTTTTTTTTTTTTGCATAATGCACATTGTTTACGTGCTTAATTGATGGATGACATTGGCTTTCATAGTTCCATTGGAATTGGAAGAAGTATACGAAAAAAACAGTTCTTTTTTTTTTTTCGATTATATTAGTATTTTCATTTTCCATTATATATCTTCATTTTTTATGGTCCTGTACTTCCGTTTTCATTTTTTGTCTCTATTTTCAATTCTAATTTGTATTTTTTTTTTTGTTTGAAATTGCTTCTCTTTTTTTTTTCGTAAATTTTACACTTAATTCAGGGAAATGATGGTAAGAAAAAGTTTCTTATTGTTGTTTTTTGTACAAGGTATGACAATTTTTTAGTTTACGATGTTGTTCATTGAGTGATTTTTTGTTTTGGCACATTGTTTATGTGCTTAATTGATAGATGATATTATATAGAAAAAGACAAAAAAAAAAAATTTTCATTTATATTAGTATTTTCATTTTTCATTTTTTATCTTTATTTTTTGTGGTTTTAAACTTATGTTTTTTGTCCTTATTTTTTATTCTAATTTAAATATATCA
>FXXK01000084.1:169922-182245 GCA_900184695.1 Betula pendula | reverse complement strand
TTACGGCCACACCACACAGAGAGAGGAGAGGGGGGGGGGGGGCGGTTACAGCCACAGAGAGAGACGAGAGGAGAGGAGGGGGATTTAACGCCAAGTTCTGGCGCTAGCACAGCCAGCTTGCGCGCGACGCGGCCTGCGGCTAGATCTAAGCCGGTAGCACGTGACCAGGCAGCAGACCAGGATCGCTGGTCCGGCCAGGCGCGTTGGCCGCCAGCGACTAAGCGGCCTGGTCTGGGCCGCATCGCACGGGCCAAGTGACTGGTCGTGCTCCGACCAGACTTGGCCATAACGCCTCCCCCTTCCTCTGTGGCCGTCCCCCCCCCCGGCGGGGTATCTCTCCCTCTCTTGGCTCTGGCCGCGGCCGGCACGCACGCCAAGTCTGGCCGTGCTTCGGCCAGAGTTGCCGTAAACCCTCCCCCTCTCCTCCCTCTGTGGAGCGTTAACCCCCCCCCCCCTCTTCTCCCTCTTCTCCCTTCTCTTTGGATTCATCTCTCTCTCTACTTCCCCTTGCTCTCATTACCGGAAATGGGAGGATTCCGGGTTGGTCGGGTACCGCGCGGCGGCCGCCGGCCGTGGGGGGCGCGCGGGGGCGCGCGGGCGCGCCGCACCAAGAAGCGGAAAAGAAGACAGCTTTGAGACGCACGGAAAGAAAGAAAGAGAAGGAAAAGGAAGACCGGAAAGGACATGGTCGTAAGTCTTTAGTCTTTTTAAAAAAACAAAAAAAAAAAATCAAAGGGAAGGGGGCGTCAAGAGCTCGTAGGGCTTGTATTGGAAATCCATTCTTTTTTGTTTAACTCAATGCTTCTCAATTTTTCACAAAATCAAACATCTCCAATAACTCAACTTTTTCACTCATTGAAATTTATTCCAAACCAACTCAAAAAACATAATTATAAAATATATAAAAATTATATTTTTATTTTGAAAAAAAAAAAAAAAAAAAACCGAAAAAAGGAAAAAAATTAGAGGGGGGCGAGCCACCCATGGTGGTCAGACAACCCCGAGGGGTGGGTCGACCAGCCACCTGGGTAGTCGGCCACCCCCCTGGGGGTGGTCCGGCCACCCAGCTTTTTCTTTTTTTTTATAAACAATAATTAAGTATTATATATAGTTATATTTAAATTATAATTATATTAATATTTTCATTGTTTTTTTTCAAATAATAATCACTTACTCAAATATTTTTTCTAAACCGTTCCAAACATAATCTAAAACCCTATTATTTTCTTCGACTATCTGTAAAGGGTCAAACATAAAACAAATTAAATTAAATTAGAATTTGACCACCCAAAAGTAAATTTTTTTTTTTTTTTTTTTTTTTTAAGCCAGGGGAAGGGGGGCATATTTTAGGAAAAAAAAAACTTTAAACTAAGGGGGGGGGGGGGGGGTGGGTGGGGGCGTGCGCCCTACGCACCCCCTTCCCTCCCACTGAGTATTCTACCAATTCTTACCTTACAATCTGTAATAGGACGATCGCGCTCGCTTTCCTCGCTCATGCCCTCGTGTAGTCATGCTTTGTAGGAAAGGGAAGAGTACTACGTATATATATAATTCCAACTTTAATCTTGAGGGCGGGATTGCAAATACCCTTTGTTAAACCCAGCTTATTTCGGAAGCGAAGACCAAATTATATAGTTGCAGAGATTAAATAATTTTTTTCTTTTTTTCTTTTTAAAATTTTTTTGTTTAATATTTTGAATTTTTAATAAAATTATTAAAATTATGACTTAATATGATGTGGCAAAACATGCCGACTCATGCGTTCTAACATATCAACACAATTTAATTTGGGACGGGAAACCAACGGAACGATCTATATCACCTTTGAAAACACTTGTATGTAGTTTAAAACAATAATGTAGGTATACTAAATTATTTATTATTTTTGGAGTATTTATCGTGTTTGGCGTTTTGATTTAGAGATTTATCTTATAAATAATACCAATAAAAAATGGATGAAACCTGACGAAAGGCCAAATCAATATTTCGGTTACGAACAAGTAGCACATGTCACATACTATCTAAATTGAAGTAGCCATTTGTCAAATAACTTTTGCCAATAACGGTAAACATAAACGTAAAACAAAATTAACTCCTAAAATTAAAGACTGGAAACATGTTTAACTACTAACGGTTCGTACTTTTGATAATAGGGTGATTTCCAACACCCTCTAAAATAATTCAACATCAAAATAACTCTTTCAACTTTTTGATATTCCATCAGTTATTTTTTAACACTTTTATATTATATCACATCATAATTTTTTTATTTCTACCTTTATTCAAAATAATTAAATTCCATCTAATTAAAATAAATATTTTTTTTTTATTTACATATATAGCAAATTTGAAAAAGTTTATTTATAACCTTCCTCAATACTCCAAAACCCAATGGTACAATGTTCCCCCCATAATCTCTATCGAAAATTTGAACATTATATGTTCCCCACAATCTATACCCAAAACTATTTGTGCGCATTTTGTTCTCCAAAACCAGCAAAAATTAAAATAAAATGACCTGGTCTACAAATGTTTTTCGCAATAAGACCAATCATCATTACCCCTTATGATCAAATTTGAAAATAAAAAAAAAATAAAGAATAATAATTTTTTATTTTTATTTTTTAAAAAATAATTTTTTTAAACGAAAATAGTTTACATATATATTTTTACAAATTTGAATTTGGCCGATTAGGTGATTAAATGTTTTTAATTTTAGTTTTTCTAGTCCTTATGAATTCAAAAAAGAATATGTAATATTTTTCATTTTTAAAATTAATTTTTTTAAACGAATACTATTGATCTTATCGGGTAGAACACTGACCGTATATTAAGTATAATGTCTTCTTAATATTAACTAGTTGTGTTTGGCCAAATTTGAGGTGATAAGTTTTAAAAATACATAATAGTATTTATTTTTGATTTTATGGTATTTTAAAATTTTTAAGTTTTAGTTTTTTTTAATTTTTAATAAATTGATTTGATGTTTATTAAAGATATTTTCGTCCTTAGGGGACATTATCACAATTAAAAAAGTTATAAGAACATTATCTAGTATAAGTGATGATTTGGTGTAGAAGTATATAAACTTTCTCTCAAAAAAATTACAAATTCTTTAATTTTAAATCACATTAACCATCGTTTTGTATTATCATTCAAAACTCAAACCTTCAACTTTTACCCAAACAAGCCATGAGGATACAATTATGTGAGGCCCTCCGCTAATAGACGTTTCTGGTTGAAACCATTGTCTTGACTTGAAAGACCTAGAGACAGCAATGTCATTCAATATTTAGAGGAAAAAACTTACTGCGTCACCATCCGACAGTTTATTTACAAAGTTACTTTATAATATTAATAAATTACGAATATATTATTACTTAGTAAAGACAAACTTTTATTACCTCAATTTTTTTTTTCATTATTAAATAAAAAACATTTTTACAACTTATTAATCTAATACCAACTTTTATTACTTTTAGTTAGGAGACGTAAGCCAGAATACTATGATGAGAAGGGATCAAGAGCCAAAAAATAATTAGTAAAGGCTAAAAAATTGTTAGATAAAGGTTCAATTTATGCTTAAAAAATGAAAATTAGCTTGTAAAATTTTTTTTAGGTTGTAATTTTTTTTTAGCTTATAAACTTTTTTTTTCTGATTTTTTTGGGAGGGGGCGTGTGTGGGGGCATGGGCCCCTACGCCCCTATCTCGTCCTTTTTATACAATTCAATATTGCCAAGGCAAAATTCATACACATGTGTTTTGTTTATAGTTAAAATATTATAGGAGTTATTAATAACAACACTTTTGGCTGTGTGACTGGGTGATAATATAATTGTATGACAGCATCCGAAGGCCAGATCCTTCACGTTGATACTCGAGTATATCAAATCACTATTTGCATCGTGTGTGTTAATTCGTCTCGTTGAAATTTAATAATCTTGGCTCATACAGCATTCTGTGCTACTACTGTAGTCTTAGGCTGATTATTCCCTCGAGCTCGCTTGCAAAAGCTGCAAAAAAGGTGTGATATGAGAATATATCATTACTGAATTATTATTTTTATTTACTCTAAAAAAATTGAAAATTTAAATTGTTATATTTAAAATCTATAATTTAAATGTTTTATATGGACTGGTGTGGGCACGCAGGTTGATTGTGACCAGCAAATTCAAACACTGAATGCCCATTCGCCAACTCTGTTTTGGGACCTTGCTAGGTGAAAAGGTTCGTCTTGACTTGAGAGACTATATAAACAAAATCAAGACTAGTCATGTCAATTACAGGGAAAACATTACTGGCGTCTCCCTGAGTCAGTTTTCATTATTAGAAATTAATTGTCATGTTTGATAAAAAAAGTCTAATAATAGCCATGATGAATACATTCAAGTCAATGTTAACAGTTTTAAGTACGGGTCCGCTAATCGCTCATTTTGGTTGTATCAATCGAATCTGCGGTTGTGGTGTATTAGGTCAGAATAATCGCAATTACAACTGGGTATCAATATTTGAATTTTTAGCAACCGCAATCACAACAGGAGCTGAACCCGGTTGCAGTCTAGAAACCGGTTTCGAGTTTATCGAAGTTGCGCATAAATTGGTTTTAGAACCATTGTATAACCCTAGAGTTACAGGTTTTTATGTTTAGGATTACAAAAATGAAATGTATTTCATTTCTCTGAATTTCATCAAATTTCCACTGTCTGTGTATCAATAAGGAGAGTGAATAACAAATAGTTAGTTAATATTTAATGAGGTGGGAACTAGTGTCTATATATTCTTTTTTGTTTTCTATTTCTTCTGTCTCCTCAAGCAGTTAGGGAGTCCGCCGTAGAGTGCTGTGAGGCTCCCATGTCTCTATTGTTAACCTTGTTGCAGGGATGTTGATTTGAGGAATTAAAACCCAGAATTTAGATATACAATAACAGAAATTTATCTCTCAATCTCTAATTTAAGGAACATCAATTTCTTCATGAATATATTTTTATTTATATACAAAAGCTAGTGTGCTCCTGTGACATTTTTACTTCCAGGTTATTTCATATTCAGGTATTTACTAGATTTTTATTTTATTTCTATGCATCCTGTCATACCTTGGATAATGCTAAAATGCGTCGGTTCCGTTATTCGGATTATATCGGTGCAGTTACTTTTAACGGTATTTTACTCAATTTTCGTTTTTGTATCTCTGATGTTTCTAAGTTTTTCTGTGGGTGATGACCTGTTCGTGGTTACCAGTCCCTCCCCCCTCTCTCTCTGGCTCTGGCCGTAACCCCTCTCAAGCGGCGTATTCCGACGATCTGTGGTCTTCAGGCGGCGTCTTCCGACGGCGACGGCGGTTGGGAGGTGGAGATGGCTAGGTGTGGTTTGATAAGAAATAAGGGATGATATAGTGTTTTAGTTTTTATTGTAGTTTTAGTGTAACTGATATTTTTAACTTATGTGTCAAATGTTTATTGGATGCTGTAAAAATGGTCTTTTACAGACCATCCGAATTGAAGATTTTCTCTTTATATATTACTTTTTAATCAAATTGGTTCTTTTTTTCTTTTTTCTTCTTAGTAAATTATATACTGAATTCTGGTAAGAGATTGTGAATGAGAGTGTTTTCTATCACTATTTTATTAGTATTGTTCATTTTCCCTTTTTATTTTTATTTTTATTTTATGTGGTGTTGTTCTTCCGTTTCCTTTTTTTTTTTCTTTATTTTTGTTTTAATTCATATATTATTTTTAGTTCAATTGATTATTTTTCCTTTTGTAAATTTTATATTAAATTCAAGAAAATGATAGAGAGAGTTTTCGATCGTTATTTTTTGTATGAGATATGACAATTTTTTAATTTACGTCCATTAAGTAGTAGTTTCTTTATTGCACGCATTAATTCTTGACTTATCACTTGCAATTGTATTTATTGCAAGCATTAATTCTAAAAAAATTAGCTATTTTAGTAATTAATCATATATAATCTAATATGCCTTTTGGTTTTTAAAAACGGTAATATCTTTTCATTTTAAAACGTTCGTTTAAGTGAAACATTAAGTGTGTTTAAATGAGACAATTAAAACATGAGGTTTAATTATTTTGATTGTTCATTTTGGTTTTTCCCTTTTTTTTTTTTTCCTTATTACAATCTAGCTAGCCTCTTGATCTTCAAAATCAAGACTTTATTAAGAATCCAAACCAAATTAGAGTAAACACACATCTCTCTTTCTCTATTTTTGCTTTTTATTTTTTTGGCAAACCAAGTGAAGAGGTAAGTCGAAGGTTGGTTTCCAATCTTCTTCAGTTTTTTTTTTTTTTTTGCCTTCTTTCTGTTCTAATTTATATGTTATTTCTATACTAATGAATTATTTCCGTACGAATTTATATATTATTTTTATTGAATTGCTTATTTTTCTTTTATTTTACACTGAATTCAACAAAACGATGATGAGAAAAAAGTTTCCAATTGTTATTTTTTATACAAGGTATTTTGTAGTTACTTTGTTGTTTATTGGGGTTTTTTTTTTTTCCTTTTGTAAATTGATTATTTTTCCTTTTGTAAATTTTATATTAAATTTAGGAAAATGATAGAGAGAGAGAGAGTTTTTTATCGTTATTTTTTGTATGAGATATGACGATTTTTTAGTTTACGTCCATTGAGTAGTAGTTTCTTTCTCTATTTGATAGGATTTTTCCCTATACTTAGGAATTTCATTTAATTAAGAAAAGTACAAAGAAAATATAGTTCTTTTTCTATTATATTACTAATTTTCATTTTTTATTTTTAGTTCCTGTAATTCTATACCTTTTCTTTTTCTCTTTCTTTTCCTTTTTTTTTTTTTCCTAATTTTTGTCCTTATTGTCCGTTCTAATTTATGTATTATTTTGGAGAAAGTACATATAGTCCTCTCAAACTACCACTTCATTGTTAATATGCCTCTCAAACTAATAATTGTGTCAATGTCCCCTATCAACTATTAAAAAATGTCAATATCCTCCAAGGCCAATAAAAAGACAAAAATGATTTTAAAAAATTTTCAATAAGACAAAAATATCCTTATAAATTTGAACAAAAAAAAATCTAAAACTGAAAATAAATAAACTTTTTTTAGAAAAAATAAGGAGTGATATTTTAGGAGGGACATTTTTGTGATCCAGTTTTTAACTCATCATTTTTAAACATTGAACCAGCCATTTTCTGGAAAAAATCGGTCCATTAATTATGGGATTTCATTAAATTCAAAAATTTATTGTAAGATATTAAAAGGTCTCAAAATTTACTACTCTCTTAACCTATAGAGAGAGAAAATTTAAAATTTAAAAACATACCACATTACGTACAGCAAGAGAAAAAATAAAAATAAAAAATAAAAATTAATGCTTTTGAAAGCAAAAGAAGGCAAAAAAAAAATTGATTGTTGTACAATAAAGAAATAGAAACACTTTCAAAAACCAAAGAGATAATTAAACATTAAATGTATGTGAGAGAATTTATTTAGTTACAGTTAAATGTTGAGTGGGAAAGATTTGTGTTAATTTTGTACGCATTAAATAAAAGATTTTTTTTTTTATTTTGCTTTTTCATTTTTTTTTTGAATGTCAGAATTATATGAATTTTATTTATATTCAAATACAATAAGTATACATATACATTATCACATTTTCTCTTAATTTTTTATTAATGCTTTATAATCATAATTCAAAATTTTCTTCTTACTATTTGTTTTTTATACTTCTTTCAATATAAACTATTTCTATGGGAACAACGATTTAACATGTTTTAATTTTATGGATTAAACATAAAATTAAGAGTCTTATATATATATAGTATATAATATATATACTAATACGATATATATTGTGATTTATACATTCATGGCAATGTTTTGTGTGATTTTGTCTCACTATATTCATTAATGTAAGGGAATATGCATTTGAGATTTTTGAAATTAAACTATAATTGAAGATACACCGCGCATAGCGTGGGTATGACGAGTATATTTTAATACTTGAAATAACCGTTCTCATAACAATGAGGAATGAATATTCTTTAAATTGAGGAAATATTATTCATATCAATTTTGAGAGGAATAAACCCAATGTGAAATAATAACTATTCTCTTAATTTAAGGAACGAATCAATTTCCTCATGATTTTTATTTCAAAGCTAATTCATTTCACATTCTTTATTTCTAAAATGACTTTTCATTTTTTTTTTTTTAATGGAATAGTCATTCCGCATACTAAATATAATCTTTGTTTTATTTTGTTTTGTTTTTAGAGATCTTTCGTCTATCTCTTCCCTCTCCTGGAAACTTCTCCCTCCCTCTGAGTTTTTATTTCCTCATTCTAAGCATCGACTAGAGAGGAAGGAAGAGTTTAGTCTCCTCCCTCCTATTTTATTTATTTTTCTTTTTGTATGCAATTTGGAAGAAATAACTATTGTTCCCCTCCCTCCTTTTTTTTTTTTTTTTTTTTGGGTGTGTGCAACTTAGAAGAGAAAACTATTGTGTACATGCTCCCCTACCCCCAAAGCACCTCCTTCCCAACTTTTCTGGCCCTAGATTCACCTGACGACTACCTCCCTTTGCTGCACATGCACCTCCACGCTAACACGACGCATGTGGCTTGCACGTGCTACCCCTTTTTTTGGCTCTCATGGCAGATCTCTAGCTTTACTATTCTCTCACGCTTGGATTTCCATAGTTGATACCCTCTTTTGTCTATGGAGACCTCTAGATTCAGTTGCAAATCTAGATGCGATTTCTCATACACCTTCTTCGCTAGGTGCCTCTCCCACTATACATCATAGTGATGTTTCACTTTAGCATCTCTAATCTAACCGCTTCCAATGTTCTCTCGTGTGGTTTACAAGTTTGCTTATTGCTGCGGTGGTGTTTTACATATAATTTTGCCTTTGGACTATCCTTCAAACCACCATTTGTAGCAGCCATTTTTTTGGCCAGTGACCCAAGATTCAACTGAGACATTCCAATATTTTTGCCTATTCTCAATAGATTTTAGGTTTCGTTTGCATTGCGCTAGTTGTATTGAGATCTTTGTTGGGCTAACTCACCTATTTTCTTTATTTTTCTTTCGATATATTTTTCCTCCTTGTATTTGCTTAGAAAAAAAAAAATAAAAAAAAACTCTCAAACAAATGTTATTCTAAACTGGTTTGAAAAAATATTTTCTAAATCAATTTATTTATTCAACTGTCACGTCGAGTAATGTTAGAAAACATATTTTATCTTCTTAAAATTGATGTAGATCTAATAATAATTTTAAAAGTTATATTAACGTTAAAAGAATTAAAAAAAAAAAAAACAAAAAAAGTCCTTAACATTACTGTCACATCCATTTTTAATTCCTCAGACCCAATTGATAGAAAACGTGGTCCATCTAATATTGGGCTTCAGAAAACAGGTACGGCCCATAATGTGGCGGTGGTAGAAGAATGAATGAGGAGACGACAGCAAGAAGGGATAGACGGAGGTGATCAAAATATACGACAACTATTGGACGCGTTTGCCTCGCTGGAATTTCCTTCTTTGTTTCTTCGCTTTCGGGTTCGCTTCCTGTGCGTTTCCTTTTCATTCTCCGGAGATATATATTGGAGTTTAAATTCAAAATTAAAACAAAACCTTTCTCAAAAAAATTTAGCGATTTATTGAAGATAGGAGTACTAGCGATCTAATATCTCTGTGCTTAGGGCGCGGGAAGATAGTGAGAGATGTCATACGCTTACCTCTTCAAGTACATCATCATCGGCGATACCGGTATTTAGTTATCCAATCCTCTAATTTGTGGATTTAGATCTTAATTTTGTACGATTCTTTTCAGTATCAATCGAACAATCGAACTATTCCTGTGTGATCTTTCTTTGGTTAATTATTGTTCGATCCAATTGGTTCTTTGGTTGTTTTGCAGGGGTTGGCAAGTCATGTCTTCTGCTACAGTTCACGGACAAGAGGTTCCAACCGGTGCACGACCTTACCATTGGTGTCGAGTTTGGGGCCAGGATGATCACCATTGACAACAAGCCAATTAAGCTTCAAATCTGGGACACGGTTTGCTTCTCTCTCTTTCTCATCATTCCTGCTTTGCAAATATTCAACTAGTACGTAAGCCCCCTTAGATTCTATTCATAATTGCTTGAGATTCAAAAACTGCGTCTATATGTTTCTAGAATACTTAGAATTTATATCCTAGTGTAAATTATTGGAAGCGGTTCAAAAGAAATGTCTAGCTTTGCGCAAGAAATCCGATAATTAACCATTTAAATTGTATCATTAATCCATTGTCAAGATTTGGCTTGATGGTTGTCATGAAGGTATTGCTTATTTCTCAAACATATGTAGAAGTTGTAACGAGTGTCTAAATTTTTATGAGTTTGTTAGGGCATTCAATTTTGGATTTTCTGTTACCAAAATTTTAGATGCTGAAGTTTGTTTGGAAATATTCCAGGCGGGTCAAGAATCGTTCAGATCTATTACAAGGTCCTATTACAGAGGGGCTGCTGGTGCATTGCTTGTCTATGATATAACCAGGTATTTGTTTTCATTTAAATTTGAGATTCACTGACTTTGTACCAAAAAAAGGATAATTGTTCAACTTTGTGCAATAGAGTAGGCATTTCAATAATTTCCCAGGGAATGTAAAATATCTTGTTGTTAACTTTATTATCATGCAGAACAAATTATTGTATTTTGCTCTTATAACATTCATAATTTTCAAACAAGCAAATCATCAGAACTTTTACATTGCCTTTCAGAACTCTGTACAAATTAAACCTGTATTGGCTAAGAAAGTAGGATGATATTTCTGCAATCTAATGGGGCAAGGTACTAAAAGGTTCTTGCTTGGTTTAACTAATTGCAAGTCTCATACAGATTTTAGTTTCTGACTGTTGCATAATGTGCTTTGAGTTTTGTTGCATACATTTTTTGGGATTTTTTTTTTTTTAAAAATTCTATGGTTCTCTTGTACCATTTTGTGCCATGTAGTTGAGATAAGGAACTAGGATAATGATGTTGATTGTTTACTCTCAGGAGGGAGACTTTTAATCACTTGGCTAGCTGGCTGGAAGATGCAAGGCAACATGCAAACGCAAACATGACTATAATGCTTATTGGTAATAAGTGTGATTTGGCTCATAGAAGGGCTGTGAGCACGGAGGAAGGGGAGCAGTTTGCAAAGGAGCATGGGTTGATTTTCATGGAAGCATCCGCTAAAACTGCTCAGAATGTTGAGGAGGTGAGTACACAGTGTGCTTACATGTTGGAAGATTGTCTTCTAATAAAAAAACTCAACAATATATGAGAATTTAGTCTGGTTTTTTGCCTATACCTTTCTCAGTTTTTTTAGTAAATAATTTTTGTGCAGGCATTTATAAAAACAGCTGCTACCATTTACAAGAAGATTCAGGATGGAGTTTTTGATGTATCAAATGAGGTTAGTTTTCGTTCTTTCTTCCCCCCCTCCTTTGGCTTCTTTTCCAAATCTAGGCATTGTCTACTGCTCTGCTTTACATCTTCTATTATCTTTCATAAAGTTTAGTAAATTGTCTGGGAGGATATTTGGTTTTCAGTATGTAGCAGTGAATGGTTCCTTTGGATGATGAGGGCATGTTTGTAGAATCTCACTCACTCTGTGTTGGTGCATTTTAAGATGTTTGTCGTAGAAATGTGGATGTTGAAGTGTTGATGTAATAATTCCTATTTGAGACATCATATTGTGTGTGAGATGATATGTTGTCTGTGATTTGCTGATTGGCATAGAAATTAATTTAAGGTTTTGTTTGTTTCAGGGTAAAATGATTTCTGAAAAGTATTTTCTAGTGTTTGGTGCAATGAAAAATAATAGTTAACCGAAAACATTTTCGGTTAAACCGAAAAGTTTATTTAATTTCTATAAAATGATTTTCATTTTTTAAAACTGTGAACCCTTTTCCCGACTTTGAGCTTCTCCTTCTCAAATCACTGGAACTCTGCCGAGCCACTGCCATGATTCCATCGGAACGCAAATTTTTAGGTTTTTTTTTATTTTTTTTTATTTTTTAAATTTATTTTATATTAATATTTTTATATTGTGAATAAAAGTTTATTTTTATAAGTTAATATGATTGAATAAAAATATAAAAAAATATTTGTAATTTTTCGAACGTGCCAAATGTTGGAAAATATTTTCAGCCTAAACTTTTCAATAAAATGGGTAACTTATTGGACATGATAAATATGACATGGAACTATGTTTGTTTTTTATAGCAATGTTGAAAAGGTGTAGATAGTGTTGTTTGCTGATGCTCTAGTCTTGGTCTTGTTTGCAGTCTTATGGAA